>CM041778.1:2786375-2802121 GCA_023374045.1 Limonium bicolor
TTATATTTTAAAAATGATATTATATATTAAATTTGACACAAAATTAAATCAAAATTGAAATATAGATTAATACATTATAAATTACTTTATTTTCCCTTTTTTATTTTTAGTTTTTTATAAAGATTGGTATACTAAATTATAAATTAATGAAAATAATATAGAACAATAGTTTTAAACTAATAATATTTTTCTAAATTATTTATTCAGATACGGATAAATAGTCTCTTAAAATTACAAATATTAAATTTAAATTTATGTTTTTGAATTTTATTAAATAATATTTAATTGAATAGAATATATTGTTTTAACTACAAATATATGTTTAAAATAAATATTTTATCAACAATTAAACAATATATAATAATAAAAAATAAGTGATATAGTTATATATATTCGTTTACAATCAATTATTTATTATTAAAAAATTACCTTTTCATTTCAATGATATTATTATTCCATTAAAAATTAAAATAATCTTAAGTATTAATACATTTGAAATGGTATATTAAATACTAATATATAATCCATAAAATTATATTTTTATATATAACATAAATATAATGATTTATTTCTTTAATTTTTGCAAATTATGTAAAAAATTTATTTATAAATTAATATGTAACATATTATAAATTAATTGTCACTAAAGTATTAATAAAGAATAATAATTATTAAAGGCTATAATTGAATATCTACATATATTTTAACTTTATTAACAAAAAATTGTTTTGAAATATAATATAAAATTTTTAATTGTAACAACGAAAACGGTAAACGCACTGCACAAAACTAACTTATTCAAAACAGACAGATGAAACCGCCGCCTGCCGAACACTAGTTTTCAAAACAACCACAAAATAACCAGCACAAAACAACCAACAAAACTACCACAAAACAACCAGCCAAAACAACCAGACCAAAACAACCACAAAACTACCAGCAAAACCACAACCGAACGCAGCCAAGTACTTCTTATAGAACGGTAAAAGTACTAAGTAGAGTGAGTAACAAATAAATATAGAAGTGATATAAGATAATTCTATGATTTGTGTGGAGGGTACATTCGGTGCATAGCTTTTCTTTTAAGGGGTCGTTCGCTGCAATTACAAGCTTTAAGTTTAATCTCACTATGGTTAACAAATAGAATAGGGTCAACTATGTTTTTGTGGGTCTAGTTAATTTAAATAGTCCAACAGACAAGTGACAAGTGTCACATTAATTTAAAAAAAGTAGAATGTGCTCATATAACGCACCATAAGATAAAGCTACTACTTCGAACTCTATAATAAAGCTAGGTATAGTTAGCTAATTGTAAACTGACATATATGAGCGCGTTCGACTGTCGCCTCCAAACGTAACTATAACTGCGTTGGTATAGAGGTGAGTGTGGTTAGCAAACAGGAGTTTAACATGTCTACTACAGTTACAATTTTATCCAATTACAGACTAACACTTGTTGTCTACTTTTTTTAGAAAGAGATTAATTTTTTTCGCGGTTATCGAACGCCGTCTATATCATGATTAGCTTTTTGTGGGGCCTCGTTACTATTCTACACCAATTATAGAGTGACACTTGTACTGTCACTTTTACAAAACTGCATTAATCCACTGAAAGTGGTGAATGAACGCACCCATAGTATAACGTCATTTCTAAGAAAAAAATCCCCCGAAACTGACTAAATTAAGCGTGATCAGATGGAGCACTCTCCTTCCAAGGGGGCGTTCACCTAGCTTTATGGTAAATGTCCCTCTAGTTAACAAGTGTACTATAGTTAGTTATAAATCAATTAAAAATTGACTTTTGTCCATCACTTTTGAGCAAAAGTGCATTAATCTTCAGAAAAATCAGCTTAATGCTTCAAAGGAACGGACCCCAAATCTAGTTTTCCATCAGACTATAGTACTTATAATAGAGCCATTAAGGGGGCGTTTGTTTTTAGGTAATCTAGAAAGGGAATTGGAATGATTTTGTTTCCTATTGTTTGTTTAGCCAGTTTTTCTTATTTTCAGGAAAGAGAAAATGAATGTGATTACCTCAAATCCCTCTAACTTGATTCTCACCCCCTACTAGGGAATAAGATTCTTTTTCCCATTGTACTTTGAGCGGTGACATATTGTCATTGACCAATGACCAATAACCATTGTCCAATGACCAGTGGATGTTGACCGACAATTGATGGCCATTGACCGGCAGCCATTGCTGTTGACCATTGACCGGCGGCCGTTGACCTATTATTTATTTCAATGTCCCTTGCACAAACAAACAGCTACGAAAATCAAAGAGAATTTTTTTTCCATTCCACTCATTCTCTTTCCTGATTTCATTTTGTTCCCTCCTCCCAAAACAAATGCCCCCTAATTTTAGATGGTATAAGAACTTCATATTTATCCTGACTAGAGAGAGAGATAGATTGTTAGTTGTATGGCACGACAATTTCATGATACTCTTGATTCTTGCGAGACTCTTTCCTGAATCTGAACCTAATTAATGAGATAATCCTCAATGATAACATTTAGACCCTTCACTCTGTAACATCTCATATGGACAACTATCCACAACGTAACTCTCAAGCTATTCGGGCTTTAAAACTAGCCTCTTTTAAGCCATTTATCCTCACCTTGGCTTAAAAGTGGAACACTTTGTTGTTGTAGTCAACTCATATGTATCCTTATAAACCACTCACAATACTACTCATATCCTGATGTGGGATGGGGGTATTACATACTCCCCCACTCAATGAACGTGATGTTCTTGTCACAAGCCCAATATCCAAAGTCCCAAGGACCTACTCGGTAGGTGTCCGATAGTCCAGCCCGACATGGTCCTGAGTTTGCTCTGATACCATTTGTAACACCCCATATGGGCAATTATCCAACAAGTTAGCTCCTAAGCCATTCGGGCTTGAACTAGCCACCTTAAGCCCTTTGTCCTTACTTGGGCCTAAAAGTGGAAGGCCTTGATGTTGTAGTCAACCCATATATATCATTATAAACCATACACTTTACTACTCATATGGGTTGACTATAACAAGACCTTACACTTTTAGGCCCAAGTGAGGACAAAGGGCTTAAGGTGACTAGTTTTCAAGCCCAAATGGCTTGGGAGCTAGCTTGTTAGATAGTTGCCCATATGGGGTGTTACAAATGGTACCAAAGCCGACATGGGACCGTGTCGGGAGGGGCTACCTGACACCTACCGAGGACGTCCATAGGACTTGGATGTTAAAATTGAGACGAGGGCGTCGCATTCTTTAAGTGGGGGAGTATGTAATACCACATCTCACATTAGGATATGAGTAGTAAAGTGTATGGTTTATAAGAATACATATGGATAGAGTACAACAACATTGCCTTCCACTTTTAGGCCCAAGTAAGGACAAAGGGCTTAAGGTGGCTAGTTTTCAAGCCCGAATGGCTTGGGAGCTAGCTTGTTGAATAGTTGCCCATATGGGGTGTTACACACTCTCTATGTTGACAACAATGAAATCATTTTCTCTTCTATCCATTAAGAGGACAAAGCTTCTAAACTTGATGACTAAACTTCTATGTAACACCCCCGAATAACCCAACAGTAGCCTGAACGGTGCGCCAAACGATATTACAAAAGTCTAAGCAGCGGATTCTCAACATCACCCGGGTGTCACAGACGTCAACCACCCACGTGGTTGGCACGACCACTCTTCCAACACCAAGTTACGGTCTGAATGACTGGAATTAAAAACCATGACCAAATCCAAGTACAAGGGGAAAATACAAGCCAAGTAGCGAGAGTCTACATCATAAGTTCTTACTTAAGTTACACAATCGAAATATACAACAAGGGTTTAGTGTTACATAATCACCACTCCTACATTTAAACATACTACACAAAAGTCTTGCCCGTACGGACTACCCCTATGGTAGTCGCCCTTGCCTACTCTCCATTTGTTTCCCGTTTCATACCTGTAAAAATAAAGGACTCAGCAAAACTATGCCGAGTATGAATGTGTGAAGCCCGCATGTTACCGGGCTACACGACTACTTGGTCGAATATTACTAAGTCATTTTACATGCTATAACAAAGCAGTAAAGCACACATCAGCACATCATGATACCATACACACTCATCGGTAGCATAGCAATATCAAAAAGTAACCAAGCACAACTTGCAAGTAGCATAGCAATGTCAACACGCAACCCAACACTATAAGCTGCTAATGTAGCAACAACGATCAAGTAATTTATAGGACGTGTGCGTAGGTATATTATACCGTCGATCCTCACTATGGGATCATTCAAGAGATTTCGTATTGTTTTCTTGTTCTCATTACACATGTTTTCCTTTCTTCTCTTGCACCGAGTCAGGGGATATAGGTTAGATCCCGAGACTTTGTTATGTAGGTGCTATTCATTCCTTGTTTCTTAAAGGATCACATTTGTGACTTTCTCTTGTTTGCTTGGTCTCGTTACACAAGTTTTCCTTTATTCTCTGGCACCGAGTCAGGGGATATAGATTAGACCCCGAGACTTCATTATGTAGGTGCTAATCATTCCTGTTTCTTTAAGATTGTTTGGGAATTCTTTTATCACCGCACGTTGGAGGACGTCTCCTCCATAGCTAGTCCCCCATTCCCGACACCCAGGGTCGAGAAAGCGGAGTCACCTCTAGACTCCAGGATAAGCTCCACCAATTTGTCACTCCCCCATTCCCGACACCCAGGGTCGAGAAAGCGGAGTCACCTCTAGACTCCAGGATGTGCTGAGAAAGTGGGGTCACCCAGGGATCCCCAAAATATATTCCACCATAGACGGTCGAAGGATCTGATGCAGATGCCAACTCCCGATCATCCATACCGCGCGGCCCGAGTTGTTGTCTTCCCGGGTTTGTTCTCGTGTTTCACCACTTGGTACTTTTCGTTTCATTATCATTATAATCTCGACACCATAGTGGGTGTCATTAGCGGTCCTCTATAGTTAGAGAGGAGTTTTCTCTTTGTATAGTTCTTTTGTTTGTCCACGGGGTTCGTCGTGTCCCACCAATTGAGATTTGCTCTTCATTATCATTAATGAATAGACACCAGAGTGGGTGTCATGGTACGTCCTCAATGGTTTAGAGAGGAGTTCCCCTTATAGAGTTTTCTTTGTTTTCATAGTTCGTTGCGGTTCATCCCGAGTTCCATAAACGAGAAAGCGGCTAAACTACTGTGTGCGCGCAAGTAATATGCCACAAGGATATATAACAAGCATATAAGCAAGCCACAAGAAGCAATCCAATTTCATGCTATAGTCTTATAGTCATTGTCAAACAAAGCACACAGCACACAAGCCGTGTAACACGGCAACATACGAACCACACAAGTCCATACCTTATTCGAAGGCACGAGTTGTCTTACACTCGAAGTCCCGGTCGGAGTTCGCTACAGCCCTAGCGTTAATTAAAACAATGCGTCAGTTTATTATTTTATGTGACGACACTTTATATCGTATGTTGTTCACTAGGCATGTTGTTAGATGCTTAGTTTATATTAAGTCTTAGAACTTCACATGCGTAAATCCTAGGCTTATCTCACTCCTAGGATATTCATATCTTTGTTTGACACGTTGACTAAGTCCTTTTTCCTTAGCTTTGTTTTAGAGCATCTTAAGCGTTATTTACGTAACAAGTTTGTCTAAAATAGATATAACTTGTCTATTGTGTTTTCCCTCCTTAGATAAATAGATGAGAAATGTTTTAACCCTTGTTTAATGGTAACATATACCATAGAGTATCCCTAAACTCATTTACCCAGCAGTCCAAAAGTTTCCAAGTTTAAAACACAAACATATCGACTAACATCACCTTTAAGGTAATAATTGATGCTCAACCTTCTCCCCATGATTCGCTAACCTAGTTATGTTTATTAGCTATCATTTGGGTTCATATTAAACCTGAATCCCACTTATAATACCCTTGTAACAGAACTATAATATCAATGAAAACTGAAATCACAAACTACACATTCTTTCTTGGTTATTGTTGTTAGTTAGTTCAGTTTAGGTTTGTTTCTTTTATGTAGGGTTCACCCAGCTAGTTGTGGGTGTTAACTAGATTATAAGTTCACACATAAGTCATTAAACCCCCCCCCTTATACCTACTGGTGATAGTTCTACAGAGGTAATACAGTTATAGCAAATCTGAAACATGACTTAAGTATCTCTTCTTCTTACCCATCTGTTCATTCACAAATCTGCTGTCCAACGTTCCCCAAGTTGCTTGCCAAGTTAGATAAGAATGTCGGGTAGCCTCAAACTGGAACCCAGCCCAAAACAACTCCATTAATCCCTCTGGAAATACATCATACAGAAGCAAGAAGGCTAAAATCCAGAAAACCAACAACTGTGTATATGTTTTTTTTTCTTCTGTTTTTCATCGGTTGTTTGATTCCTAAATCCCCCAATGATTTTGCCACTTAAGTTACCTCTGTAATAATGTTTCTAGTTCACCCCTAAGACACTACTACACTCCTAATGCCTCAGAACAGAACCTGTTACACAGAAGCATCCAAGTGTTGATAATCTGTACCCCAAAATTTGTGGATTTCCTCCTCATTCCCTATTTTATGTCTGTTAAACTGTCTTATAACCTCCCCCATGAATATACCAACCTAGATAAGTGTATTATCAAAGTTTTAAACCCAAGACTAATCCAAGACAATATTGAAAATACTTATAGAGATCCATTTTACAGAAAACAGAAACTGAAACGAAAACTGAAATCATGCTTCAGTGCACTCCTCCTTTCCTGTATTACATTGATTTATTTTCTTCCCGAAGTGTTTATAGCCTTACATAAGTGTGTTAGAAATGTTTAAGGTTTGTTAATATCACAATACACCCCATATAATCCTTCTGTAACATGGCTATACAGAGAACAAATGTTACAGAAAACTGATAGAACTGAAAATACGAATCTGTTTCTGTTTTTCTTCTTTTCTTCTCTTCTGTTTCTCTTCTTATTCTTTAACCTGACTCCCAATCTCTCCTAATTGTTTAGCTCCTTAGTTGAGTGTTTAATCACGATTATAAACTAAGTCACATAGGCAACATTCTTGAAAACTCTTTGCACAGGAGACAGAAGACGGAACAACCGAAATCATGAAACTGATAGTTATTTATTTTTCCTTTCTCTTCTGTTTTCTTTAATTCTGACTTCTAATTTACCCAAAACACTTATAATCTTACTGAGGTGTATTAGGGTGGTTTAGATTCATAGGCAACCCAATAAAACTCCTTCAAACCTTCCTGTACCAGATCATACGAAATTGAAACAGGAAATGAAAACTGAAAACTGAATCTGTAGAAACTGATGTATATATATTTTTTCTTCTTGTCTCACGAATCAGAACCTCAATCTTTCCCAACATGCTAACTTAGTTAGTCAAGTGTTTTATATTACTTTTAACTCCAAAACAGTTTTAACTCTCAACACAGTTTTAACTCAAAGCAGTTTTAACTCTCAAAACAGTTTTACTCTCAAAACAGTTTTACTCTCGAAACAGTTTTATTCTCAAAACAGTTTTACTCTCGAAACAGTTTTATTCTCAAAAGAATCCACAACAACATTGTTATCCTCGCTGATGCATAAAACTGAAAAGAAACATAACCCATGAATTGATATACATTTTCTATTGTTGCTTCTCTTTCTGTTCCCAATTCTGTTTTCTGTTTACTCAACTTGCTTACTCATTTAGTTAAATAGTTTATCCAGTTTTTTTTTACTCAAACACACTCAAGGTGACAAGGTTAAACCCTCTGGAGAAAATCTGTCGCACAGAACCAAAAAGAAAGAAACTGATAAATCTTCTTATACCTTTCTGTTTGATTATTAATTTGTCTTCTAATCTCTCCCAACACTTACTCATTTAGTTAAGTGTTCAAGCAACATTTTAAACCCGCAAAACAACCTAGACAACCATGTTAATGTTACAGAATTTTCATTATACAGAAACTAGACAACCGAAAAAAAAAGAAACTGAAAACAAAACTGCAAAAACTGAAACTATGACTAAGCTTCTATGTTTCTGTTTGCTCACGAATCTTGTTTCCAGTTTTCCCAAGTTACTTTTGAGCTTCACCAAGGTTTTAACTTCAAGACAGATTCACAACCACATTGTTTAAGCTTCTGAAGGATAATTATGCAGAAGGATCGAGATTTCAGGAATTGAGTTGGAACTGATATGTTCTCTTTTTTGTTTTCTGTTGGTGTATTACATTTAAAGGTAGCTTACTTCATTAACCTTAGCTGTCTAGTTAAAATCTTGATACAGATTTACCTCTCAAAACAGGCCCGAGACCATACTGTTAATGTTGTTGGAACTATTTTACTAAAACACGAAATTTTCAGAACTTGAATTAACCTGGCAACTCCTACTGCTGTCCCTGCTCTAATAACATGTTAGCATAGTTTTAAGGTCATTGCCTAGCCACTACCATCTTTAATATGTATCTGAGTTCGATAACCGAAGAAAAGGAGTTGTAGAACCCAAACTCATTTCTGCTTTGTAAATCTTAACAGAAACTCTTTTGATCATGTGAAAGGCTTAGGAATTTACCTTGTTAGTTCCTGGAGTGGATTTAGTCTCAGGTTTAACTCAGGGCTCTTGCAGTTGGTGGCATGCAGAGTTCCTGCAAGGCAGATACAGGAACTGGAGCAGGAAGTTAAGATCAGTACTTGAATAGAGGAGATGTTTAAACACTGCTGTTCGTAATTACCTGGGGCTGATATTTACACCAGTACGTGGCTAGCTTAAGTTAGTCTTCCTCTCGCAAGAAACGCAGGAGCTAGAGAGGTTGAGTAGGGAGTACTTAGTCAGAATCAATCATATGGAAGAAAAACAGGAGTAACGAGAAGAGAAAGAGAACGATGCAGTCCAGCAGCATTACCTTGTGAGCAACCTCAGTGGGAAGTGAAGAAAATTTCCGAAACATGCAGAACTGGTGCACGTTCGAAGAGGGGAAAGGGATGGTCTGTGGGTTTATGCATCAGGTGACACAGAACACGGTGGGCTAATGCAGAGGCTAGACCAATCTTTAGTGATGGCAAGTTCCAAGGGAATTTTCTTGAGAGTTTGAAACAGCATGGGTTTGATGCGTGAGTGTTTGTGATACATGGCTCTGTTGTATAGGACTTTGAACAGAAGCAGAATGTGTCGACTTGTCTGTTGACTGAAACCGTGGTACCACAGAGAACGGGAGTAGAGAATGGGAATATCCAGAGGTGAATATTTGTTAAGGTTAGTTAATTGTTTTCTTTTTGTTGTTCTCGGACAAAACCAAGTAGTATGGGCATCCGAATAGAATTAGGAGTTGTGCCTGAGAGTTTGGAGATTCTCAATCTCTGTTTCCTTTTTTTTGTTCTTGTTCGATCTGTAGTTACATCAAGGAAGGAGAAGGTGCTACAGAGGTGTGTTTGTTTCACCTTTTTTTTTGTAGTTATTCAGTTAGGTGATACTAGTTTTAATTCGCGGGTTTCATTACCGAAATCGAGCATAGCTCAACCGGTTAAGCACTCGGGGAAAGTACGGGAGGTCTCGGGTTCGAACCTCAGCGGGAGCGTCTTTGCTCTTTTTTCTTTTTTTTTTTTGTATAAGTTATACTTGCTTATTTATATATGTAAGACTATATAATATACCACGTTATATTTATTTATTTATTGTCACAAAGTTATGCGACGTTATCATTTATATTACAACGTTACGATCTCGTAACGTTACGTACATGTAGTTTTCGTATTCGTACTTATATACGTACGTGACTTCATTAATATGTAACGTCATCACGCGTTCGGACATGTATATATACTAGATTTAATTATCCGTACGTTATATTATGTCCGAATTATAAAACGCGTTATGATTTTATGCGGTTTAACGTTCAGGGGTATTTCATTCTAAGTTTTTAAAAGATCTAAAAGTTTCTTTCATATAAGATGCTTACGGAGATAAATTTCACTCATATCTCTTATCCCTACAGTAGCTTTGTCACCTCCCTTAATGATCACATACCTATATCTTGTTGTAATATTATATTAAGTTTATCGCCAACAGAATGATGCTCTCCCTATGCCAGTGATCCATATTCAGACTGCTTTCATTAAAGGAATGCACTTTTTAGACAACATTCAGGGTTGCTCTAGCATAATGAAACATTAGCAAGAGAGAGCTCAGACCCATCGATGTAGGATGAAGGTGAAATGACTTTGATACGATTAAAAGAAACTTTCTCCAATTAACCTTCTCCTTCCAAACTTGTTTGTTTTGTGGTTTATGCAGCGTGTCTCTGTCACCTTTTTCTTTATAAACTTAAACGGCTCTCTCACTCGATACTTTAATGATCAACACAAACTTCAACAAGGGGATCACCTCTCTCCTACCATTTTGTCCTTTTCATGGTCCATATGTTTTTTTGTTCCCTTGAGCAACTTCGTACCTCTTCAAACATCTGCTATCATTCCTCTTATAAGACTATGCACATCTCTCACCTCTTCTTGTTGAAGATGTTCCTTTTTTGTAAAGGTGATCTTGCATCCATCTTTCTGATTCTCGTCAAAGTGAATATCTTCTCTAAGGCTTTTCGTCTCAAGCTAAATCTCAAAATTGAACATCTATCTTTAAGGTGTTCCCAACTAAGCCGAATCCTCAATCGTTCATTGTTCTAGCCTTTTTGTAAGGGCTTTCCCCTACCATTACTGTGGGATAACCATCACTTCTAGGAAGCTCAAAACTTTCAACCTTAGCCCCATTTGGACACCATCCGTGGGAAGGTTACTTATGGGGAGGAAAACATCTCTCATATGTGAGCTACCACATGCTAATTCAGGTTCTATTTTATGGTATTGTCAATTTTGGGCCTTCTATATTAGAATCCTCTAAAATACTATCAAATCCATCAACAAACATTTTACAGGCTTCTATTTAGTATGGTGAAGCTGATCGTCAATCTACTCTCTTATTGCCTAGTTCACTATCTGCACTAAAAAGAAATTTGAAGGTTCGAGTTTTAAAGTCATACTTAATGGGATAAGTGCTTCCTATTAAAATATATCGGGGTGATCTCTTGCAACTCTAAAAAGGTTTTGGGTAAGATAGATGCATACTATTATTTTGAAAGATGGCCCAATCTAGACAATTCTGATTAAAGTTGACTATCCCTAGATTTGGTAATCCGCCATGCACATGCAAGATTGGTGGCTTGAATCTATCAGTAAAATCAAAAGGATAGTTCATTCCTTAGATAGAAATTAAAAGGTCTCCTTAAACTCTTGATAAGCTCCAATGTTGAGATATTGTGTTCAATAAAAAGAATTAACTATGTGAGGTTGTCATATTTTCCTTGTACGCAGGGTTTGGTAGACCAATGTGATTGGTTTGAAAAATCCATCAACGTTTTCTCAACTGAATGACTTAAAACTACAACATAAAAGACCTGAGAATTTTAGGAGGTGAGCATCAACTGCATCAACTACCTATAGATTTTAATTGAACAATGCATGCAAATTATTGTGAATCGAAGTAGAAGTGCCTTCAACATTGTCATAGACATCAAATTTTCCATTGGATCTTCCATATGGAAAAAATTTGAACCTTATTCACTTGATCAATATAGGCTCCAAATTTTCTCAATTCTTTCAAAAGGAGGTTTTTTTACTTTCTCTACCCTTCCACCCCCTCCTGAATATTTTATACCACACATAGGAAATATATAATAAAACAAAGTAACAATCAAAGGAGAATGACTTCTCTAGAAACCACAAACCTCTAAAACTCCAATCCCACTACTTGGCTAACCCCAATCTTGCATGCAAAGTGTACTCATTGCAAGGGAGTTCATCGGCCAAGGAGCAGATGCTAGAATATTGACACACTACCCGAAGAACACTAGCTATACCAGAGAAGAAAACTAAAAAGACAAGCCCTAGAAAACTAGCACTCATGGAAAACGGAGCATAAATTACGAGGACAAATTACGGTTATTAAAGCCTTTTTCATAGGGGGGGGGGGAAGAGCCTTAAATTACGGTTATGAACCAGCACTGGTGAAAAACGGAGCACAAATTATAGTTATGAATTGAAGTCTCTATATATACATGAAATACCCCTAACATTTAAATAATTAAATATAAGTAAATAAATATTATTTTTGGAATTATAAATATTATTTGGGGAATCATGAAACCCTAAGAAGGCATATAAACACTTGGGCATTAAAACGCACCTAAACTCCTTAAGGTCAAAAACGTGCGTTAAAGCCCGACCTTAAGTTAAACAAGTTATATAAGTTATAAACTTCATATGAAGTTAATCAAGGATCATTATATGACCCTTAGAATGCAGGACCTCATCTAAAACTGAGTAAAAATATAATATGCTCGGGAGTTTCCTTAAAGGCCCTTAAGGCCCGAAAGCCCCGGAAATACATTATAGGATGAAGTAAAGCATTACACTTCATTCCAAATGCACCATAACACTTTATTAAACATATAAGATGAAGTCCTCATGGTAGAATTTCAATTAAACGCAAAGTGCTAGGAGATGCCTTATGGGGGCCTCATAAACCCCGAGAATGCCCAGGAGGAGTGCCGAGGTGGCACGAACTCCTATAAAATTCATTATTAGAGTTCCTAACATCATTATTAAACATTATAAAGAGAATGCACTAGCTAATTCCTCAAAAATAAACAAAGTGCTCGGACGAATTTCTTAACGCTCCTTTTTGCCCGGTTAGCCTGGGAATTGTGTTTTGAGTTGATATAACCCCATATAACTCAATGTAACACCTTAAAATATTATTATGGACTATAAAAAATGTCAATAAACACTTGGAACTCATAGAGACTAATTATTTTACAGAAAATCCTTAAAGCACAAAAGCGCACCTTCGGGTGTCACAAAAATGTGTTCTACGCAATTACCTTGAAGTTTTTAAGGAGCCACGAGTTTATAATACAAAAAGAGGATAAATTGACCATCTAAATAAATTAATGCCAGTACTAAATTCATAGTACAAGTGGGGGCGATTTTTGGGTCAAAAAGGTACCTAAAATCAGCATTTTTACCTTAAAACTTTCATCTTTTACCATAGTATAAATGTACCAATTAAATGCTGGAACCTATTATACATATTATTATGATCTTATTACAATATAGTGTAACAAAAATCAAATGAAAAATCAATCCCATTTGACCTCTAACTTGGGCGCCATTTAGAGTCATTTTTGACTAGTTTTGGTTCAAAATTTGCCTTATGGTAATGTGACTCACCTATCATGTATTGTATGCTAAAGTATCAAATAATTTGAGTCAAAGGAGACCTGCATCATCGATTTCCTGCAACAAAACAACAAGAAGATTAGTATAAGTAAAGTAATGACATTAAATATACAACTAGATCTACTTTAGACTTAGGTAATGAAAACAAACAAAACAACCATGTGCTGTCCTATGGGGCTGCCAATTTCTATACAGAAAAGAGGGAGTTTGATTGCTACATTCTAGTCAATTATAACAGCCACCTACCTATGTATATTTCTATTGCCTAATACAACAAGAGTTCATTGTCCTACATAACATATGGTGGCTGATTTTTATACTAGAAAGGAAGACATTGATTGCCTCATTATTTAGTCAAATAATACACCACCTAATTAAGCTAGTTGCCTATGTCTAATGATGACAAAGAAATCAATTGAGCTCCATGGCCAAATGCAGCCGTATAACATGGAGAATGGAGTCAATAATGACATGTTAGTCATATAGTAAATTCAAGGAGACATACACCTAACCTAACTCTTGTCTTCTAGTTTCAATTAACAAACAAAGGCTCCATGATCCCTTGTCAATCAGCCGTATGAGTGCACAATAATGAGAGCATTTATTGAGCCAATAATGAAAGCAATAAACAAGGAAAAGAATGCCTAATCAAATAAACAATAAACAAAGCCAATCAAATTTAGAATTCTCCTTCTTACCTTAAGTCCATACGTGAGTCTCATTTCTTCCTTGCCTTCCTTTGGCCGATGGGTAAGCTCTCTCCCTTCTCTCTTTTCTTCTTCATTTGACAATTAATTCCTTAGAGCTTCAAAGCTCCATTAATGGTGTTCTAAGCTCTAACACCATTTCTATGTAAATTCCTAGTTAAATCTACCAAGTCTTGAAGCAAGATTCATCCTAGAAAACCTACAAGTTTTTGCCAAGCTTTAATGTTCCAAGGAGGTTCCTAGATTCAACAACAACACAAGGAACAACAAGATCAAGTTAAGGTATATTTTTGTGTTGAAAATCCTAGTAAATTCCTTAAGGCATTTTCGAAAATTAGGAACTTCTAAACCTATATTCTCTTCATTATTTCATGAAGGAAACTTGGATCTACAATCATCCCAAGGTGTACCAAAAATACCTTGTTAAATTCCTAAGGTAAATTCTTGTAAAACTACTTCAAATCTTATTTATAAATTCTTGTTAAAAGTCTAACAAATGGATCTCCTAAATATTTATAAGGAGGCCGAAAATTCTTCAAGGAGATAGCATTGGAAGAGCTTGGAATTCAAGGAGAAATCAAGTATAAGAATTTTCTTGATTTAAGGAGTAAGTTTGAATAATTAAGGTTTATTAAGTTTAAGCTTGATTTAAGCTTCAAACTTTGGTATAAAAATTATGTATAACCTCTAAATAATTAAGGCCGAAATATTGGGTTAAAATATCAAGGAAAATAATTTATAACATATAAGGTAAGATTATTACCTTAAGGTATAAAATTGTGTCACAAAAATTAAATATGATACACCTATTATTAAACCGAATTATCTAAGGACTAATTGTTCTATTTTGAGTTTATAATCATTCTAAGTCATTAGCATAATTTTTAGAAGTGTTATATGGCTTATATACATTGTTATGTATTTATTATAAAGTTTAAATCAAGTTTTGAAACTATATAGTAAAGCATAATTACAGCCGAGAATTAAATTGGGTTATTTTGTGATTTTCAAAATATATAAGTATATTAACTTATATTATAAATTTTGGGAATATTAAAAATAGGGGGGTTGCTATTCGCAGTACAAAATTACTAATCACCGCAGTACAAAATTTTTTTAAATCATATTGACGTTGTACACATGTAATGATGTGTCGCTGTGTTTTTTTTCAAAAAATGATATCGAAAAGTAAATTTACCGAAGTAGTTTGTAGTTGATTAGTAGCGAATTTTACTAGTTACTTTTTTGTTGGAATCAATACAGGAACCTTTTTTTTGTAAAAAAAAGTGTTGGATTACATTTTTATGTGTTTATATTATTAATTTGACTTAAAATTAATTTGTACTGCGAATAGCAAATACTTTACTATTCGCAGTACAAATTTTTTTTTTTCACCAAACTTAGTTGAATAAGTTTGAATGTTACGGGGAGACACTTTTTTTTGAAATAATAGATGTTTGAATAACCAAATTTAAGTCAATATGAGTAAAACAACAACTAAGTTAAAGAGAAACTAAGTTACAACAACTAATTTATAGAAAAACTAAGTTACAACAACTAAGTTACAACAACTAAGTTAAAGAAAGACTAAGTTACAACAACTAAGTTAAAGAAAACTAAGGTACAACGTTGATCCAACTATCTAACCTAGATTGTAATTGATGAATCCAAGGTCCGACAGTGTTTGGATCTCTATAAGAACCACTGCGGATAGACAAGGGGGGAGTGGGAGTCATGAACCATGCCGACCTTAT
>CM041778.1:2802621-2837621 GCA_023374045.1 Limonium bicolor
GAGGGGGCGGGATTGGTCCCGTTTGGTTCTGTTGGTTTTGTTGCATCGCATTGATTACTTGTGGTAGCATCTGCGCTACCGTGGCGGCGACGATCTCTGCTATCGTCTGCGCGCCGGGTCCATCAGATGTCTCTCCCCTAGGTCAGCCTCGACCTCGTCCTGACATCTGAACATTTAGAATTTACATTAGACTTCATAACATGTGACCTATGGGTCTTGGGAATTTAAGCAAAGTATCGTTCCTAAGAACGTTAGGGGTATCCGTTATTAACAACGGTAGTTCCTAGTTAGGTTTTTAAGTATCCGTCTTAAGACGGTTGAAATCCTAACTCGGTAATCCCTATGCTCGGTAACTATGGACATCAGAGCGTAACTATGCTCTGATACCACTTTTTGTAACACCCCTACCGCTAATCCTGTACTTACCGTCCAATCATCCCAATAATCAAAGTTACTCGCAGCGGAAATACTACTACTACGGCGGGTGATACAACGCCGCTAACTGCCCATACAGCTAGCAAGGCTTACTCTACAATACAGTGATGGTCTGATGCCTAAGTATACCGAGCTACTAAAACATTGCTTACTGAATACAAAATGCCATTCTCTTACATTAATGGATTATCGAGTATCAAGCATAGTTAATTACATTCCCTTTTCCAAGTTTACCAAAAATAATGAGTTTGAAACAACTACTCATCTATACCAAACCCAATACTTTCATTATCCAAAAAGGTGTACCCCATGGTACACCGGCTAATAAAAAAGGCTCCTAGCCGTGTACAACTTAGTACACCATTCAAGTCTATTAATTACATCAAAAGAAATCATCATGTTCACAATCAAGTCTTCACCCTTCTCGTGCACCTGAAAATATTAAAAACGGTGCCCCAAGGGGCTCAGCAATAGCTGCGCATAAACTCCGCATATACCGAGTGCTAACAAGGGCACGCCGACTATTTGACGTCCACTAAACATGCGATTAATTTATTTCATACATACATGCTTTACATTCATCATACATTCATACACAATACAATACACATGCTAAGCAACAATACAATGGCATACACAACTCTTACCTTCACAAGGGTTAGCCAAATTACGCATCCGGGTTAATCGGATGCTTATTAATCTTTTACTCATTCACAATACTTACATACAATTTCTCTTACTTTACTTACTTACTTTTCCATACTTGTTTACTCATTCTTACTTACTTACTTTTACTCATGTTAAGTCGGTATGACCTCCTGCCCGGGGACTACACCATCCCACCACCGGGATTTACTTGACTCACCAATCCGGGATGCTACCCATTTAAGGGGTTTGGGCCACGGACCAGTTTAAGAGTCAGGAATCGGATCCAACCTCTTGTGTCTCCTCATCCTCACGCGTGACCGAAACTATATCGGACTTCTACTCATTCCAATTTAATTACCAATTTAAGTTAGATTGGTTATCTTGTTAGGAATCAGTTAGAAGTCCAATCACAAACACATTCGGTCACAGTACAATACATCATACATACACACACTCATATTCATCCATACATTTCATGAATTATACAAACTAGGGTTTAAAGACAATATTCAACAAGATACAACACTACATATTCACAAGTAAGCATACTAACTCCGATTCGTGCATTTATCTTATTTGGTGATCAATTAGCACACAACACACAAATCAGAGTAACCAAGGTAGCATACGGAGCATGAGGAATTCATACCGTTCACCGTTGTACTTGTATCCAACTTTCCTCCGGTGTTCACAATCCAAGTCCTATAACATACATGTGATCGAGTGGTTAATTCTCTATGGGTAACCCAACACGTTTCAACCTTTATGTTTTCCCAATGTACCATTACTAGTTCCTTAGATTTCTTACTTAATTCTAAAATCATTTACTTCACATCATTTCCTAAGCTCATTTTCTTAGGTTCTTATGTGTATATTATTTTCTCCTTACCATCATTATTCTCCCTATGGTTTACTGCTTAATCCCATAATTTTTTTTGACCGGACCTCCCCTATGGGGCGGTCCCTAGGGGCGGTCCAAGACAGAAGCCATCCGGCCTGGGATTTCGACTGGACCTCCCCACAGGGGCGGTCCGAGACAGAAACCAATTTTTTTTAATCTTCTTTGCACTGGACCTCCCCTGTGGGGCGGTCCCTAGGGGCGGTCCATGACAGAAACCATCTACGCTGCGAGATTCCACTGGACCTCCCCACAGGGGCGGTCTGTAGGGGCGGTCCACAACAGAACCTATTTTTCAAGGTGTTTTTCTTCTCATTTTGAACTCCGTATTCACCCCAATCTTTTCCTAATCATTCCCTAACCTTCCCACAAGTTTTCTACATGTTTAAACACCTTAAAACACTCTTTAACACATCTACTAACTCATTACTCTTTTCTATATCAATTCACACACTTTGTTTTCTACATTTTCATTTCAGCACTTACATTTTCTTCCTTTAGTTGTATTTTGCTACAGATTTTAGCTCTCACTTCCTCCTTCTGTATTGAAATACCCCAAACTTAGATATGGTGTTTAAGTGATAAACTATGATATAAGGAGGCTAAAGAATGGCTTAGAAATATTAAGAAACGTTTTTAATCAAAGAAAACATAAGGAAACATCAAAAGAGCAGTTTAAGCAAAAACGTGCTCTAAGCTTGGAGAGACTTGGGTGAGCACCCAAATATCATTCTTAGACCTTAGTAATATCCTAATGGTCATTTTAAACCAATTACCAAAGAAAACCAAGCTTGAAAACAAGTTAAGACACAAAATGTGCTTTAAGGAGTCTTAAAGCACATTTTTGAAAAATTGTCTTGTAAATAGGTTTTGAGTGGCTAAATGTCCATCATTACTCTTTAATTAACATTTGTACTAATTAGTATCACAATAGGAAGTCTAAATCAATGGGAAATCAAAAATTTCACAATTATGTGCCTTGTTTAGTGAATAGTAACCAAATAATGCTAGTTTAAGACATTAGTCAAAGTAAGTCAATTAAATGGTCAACAAAGACCACAACCTACCTTATTTGACCAAGGGGGCCGGTTTTTAAGTGTGACTCACCACACTTATCTAGCTAAGTAAAGAGAAAGCAAAAGTAAGTAAGTTAACTATTCACCTTTTTAACATAATATCTCACCTTTAGTAGTCCTCTCTCCTCCTTTCTTCATTCTTCATCTTCTCCATCGATTTCTCTTGCTCTCTTTCTTCTCTCTCACGTAAGAAGCAACCTCCATGCTAGCTCCATCTTCATTTGCCCACATCTTGCTCATTTAAGCCCCAAAATCAAAACCAAGCACATATATCTCTTAGTTAGCTCAAGCTCTTTCTTCCTGTCTTTTCAAAACTTCAAGAGCCTCATTTTGGAGCCAAGGCAAACTGCCATTAGAGGAGGAAACTCAAGCTTGGAGACTCCATTAGCTTCTCCATTCTCTTAAGGTAAAGAATATGTAAGAAAATCTAGGTTTCCATCATTTTCTTCCCTTGTCTGAAAATTTGTACTCATGGGACTCCATGTTTATGCCTTGTTCTAGCTTGTTTTCTACTCTCCAAAGGATAAAGGAGGTCCTTCTTGCTTCATATCCAAGCTTGTCTTGAGAAACCAAGGTAAGACAACCACCTTAATACCTTAAAGCACATTTTTAACCTAGGGTTTGTTCCTTGGGGTTAATGTACTATCTAGCACTCATTGGAGTCATTGGATATTGGTTAGAACATTGGCAAGGAGAGTTTAAGTGGTGACCGAGATTGAGCAAGGAAAACCTAAGGAGGAAAGTTTGTGAGCTTATGAAAGAACAAGGTAAATTACTTACCTTAAGGTGTTTTATTGTTTAAGGGAATGGGATTTAGATTTGTGATGCGTTTAGTGTAGAGTTTACATTAGGAAAGGGCTATATATAATCTAGGAGAAACAATGACTATGTTTGAGAACTTGTGACTAAGGAGCCAATGAGAAAAGAGATAGTTAAACAATGTTGAGATGAATTATAAGAAGCATTTTATTTCAATGGGAGCCTTGTTGTGTGTATTCGCAGGTTAAAGGCAATATATGTGGAAATTCAGTGGTTAAGATTATTGTCATTTAAGGGCCTAAGTGCCAAGCATTTTAAGTTTATACATTATATGATGATGTGGTGTAGTTTTGGTGCAAATTGTGTGTTAAGATGTTGTGATGAAAATTTGAGTGATCTTGGTTGTTTGATGGTGAAAAAAACCAAGTGTTTGGGTGTAACAATATACTAGAGAACCCATGACAAAATTTAGTGAAGAACCTAAGTGTTTAAGATGTTCTAAGGAGGTTTCATGACTAAGGAAGTACTAGGAAGTTCTAGAGGTTATCTTGATGAAAAAGGGTGAGTTAAGGTGTATAACGAGTTATAATGACTTAGGCATCACCATGGAGGATTTAGGAATCAAAAGAATGTACTAGTGTGTTTAGGACTTAGGCAAACATTGGTAAACAAGTAGAAGAAAATAAGGTGTTGATGGATGCATAAGCTTGTGAAGAAACTTTAAGTAGTTGCATAAAAGAGTTTTAGATGGTGAAAGATGCTTGGGAGATGATGTTATAGTGGTGAGGAAGCATTTGGCATAGTGGTTATATTAGGTATGAACCACCACTTAGGAACCTAGTGAAAAAACATTACAAGTGTAGACATGATTAAGGTGGATGTTGGTGAGTGATTTAATGTGTTTAGTGGAAGGCTTAAGGTGTATTTGAGGTGCCCAAATGAGGTTAGAACATGCTAGGATGTAAGAGGAGAGGTTTGGATTCAAATGGGAATTTAGAAACAAGGTTCTGGAGCCGACCGACCTTAGGGACCGGACCTGCAAGGTCGGTCGAGCTCAGTTTACACTACCGGGAAGAGTTTCTGGAATCGATCAAACTTGGGGACCGGACTTACAAGTTCGGTCGGGCTTGTATTTTGTGTACGAATTAAGTCTCTGGAATGGACCGACCTTGGGACCGGACTTACAAGGTCGGTCATGCCTAGAAATTTGTACTAGAATTGGTCTCTGGAATCGACCGAACTTGGGACCGGACTTGGCAAGTTCGGTCGGGCTTAAATTTCCCACGGGGAAAACTCTCGGGAATGGACCGACCTTGGGGACCGGACTTGCAAGGTCGGTCGGGGTAGAAATTTCAAACGGTAATATATTCTGGAATGGACCGACCTTGGGTAAGGTCGGTCGGTAAGTTCGGTCGAGCCTAAGACACAAAAAAAAAGAAATTTTAAATTCTAAGGATGATAATTGGTATTAGGGTATGCCATTGGTAGGGTAATAATGAGTAGGAACCTAAGAACCTAAGGAATTAAGTTAAGCTAGGTATAAACCTTAATGTTTAAAGTTAAGTTTATAAGGTTAAGTGGCAAAGGCTTAAGAAGGTATTGAATGGGAATCTTTAGGGACTAAGTGAGTTAAGTATGGTGCAAATAACTAATGGCCTAAGAATGAATCAATGTTTTAGGTTTGTGAATTGGGACCCCGGAGAAGGTTAAACAAACGACAGTCGACGGTGAATGGTACAGTCTTTTTTGTGACTTGCTTGCTAACGAGGTGTCCCTCGGCTTGTGTGCTATCTGTTTATTTGCTACGACTAAGACAAGATAAAGCATGCAACCGGTTATACTTATTCTCGTTGTGAATGTGTTTTCGTTACACTAACCCACGAGACTTGAGAATGTTGCTAACTAAGTTTAGTACTCACTGAGTTAAGGATAAGAATTAAGTATTGGTGGTTGTTGGTTAATACCCGTCAAGGTTTAACTAACACTTGGTAATTAAGACTTTCACTAACCATAACTTGGGGTGGGAGTGAGGAATCCGGAATGGTACCGACACATGTGTATTGGGGGAGGTCGGTGTCTGAATCAGATCCGACTTCCAAATAAGACTTGTCACTAGACTCGTCGCCTAGGGTCAACAAACCGACCCGACCACCCGGACTACTGTTTGAGGTGGGAGGCACATTAAGGATGGCGTGGGGGGATCAAGCCTACATCCCCAACAAATTAAGAAAGGTAGCTTATTGTCGGATAGTGCACTGCTACCGGCTAGGGTTAACCAAGCCCTACAAAAATAAGCAACCAATTAAGGGCTAACCAATCTAATAGTGGAACGGTTGGCAATTATAAGGTTAAGGAGATTGAGGACTTAAGGGGTTAAGATCTAACTCACTTATTAAGGGAACGCGTGAGTCGTTCATTTGCATTTGAGCTATTTATGTTCATTGTGGTTTGTTGTTTTATTGCATTTCATATTATGTTTGTGATGCTAATCAACTTCCATGCTATCGACAATTAGTCATCGTAGCCCCGTTAGCTTGGGGGCCATGAGAGGGTCGTACCAGCATTCGTGCTGACCCCCTTTGGGGGCTGTTTTTACACTTGCAGGTAAGCGGCCGATGAAGACACACCACGAGAGTAGGAGCGGGTAGCCCTAGGTGGGACTTTATTTTGAGTACGGGTAGCGCCTGTGCACCCGTCTGTTAGTAGTGGAACTTGAGATATATTATGTGGTTTGGAAGATACTTAAAACTCGGATGGTGTATGTATTTTGGATGTATGGTTGTAAATATTTAAGTAACGGTATTTCTTGTTGATTAGACCGTGGCAAGGTCCTGGTGTTAGTTTATTTCCGCTGCGACGTATAAGTATTATTTGTTAAGTAGTGATAACCACGATTGGCTTTGGACGGGGTGTTACATGCTCCCTCTTATAATGTCATTTCCAAGGCTTACAATGCATTACACATATCTCCTAACCTACCAACTAAACAGCTCCAATAAAAATTTGTTGCAAGTACATGGTTTCACCTAGTTTCTAGTTTCTTAAGTGTTCTAGTTCTAGGTAAATTTTGCCATAGTCTCCCCTATATTTTTACACTCTCACCACATGTTTCTTGTTCACAATTCAACACTTATTTCACCTGTTTGAAAACAGCATTAATACACCAACTCTCCAACACCATACTACATCTTAAACACTTCTAAAATTCCTGCACATAACATCTCATTCCCAATTATGTTTTGAGAGTTTTTTAACTTCTTTTAAGCTTCATTAATAGTTTTGATATTCTTCCACATTACACTACTACTCCTTACTATTTTACAATACACATTTAAAACTTTTAAAATCTGTTACATAAACATTTACAAGACTACAAATGTGAGCATCATTTACCTTGTTCTTCCTCTTGTTTCCTTTTTCTCCTTCTTTCTTCTTCCTTCTTCCTTCTCTCTCTTTCCACCGGTTTTAGCAACTCAAATCCTCTAACACTACAACCCATTGACATACACATTTCAATACACCCAAAACTAACCCTAACCATTCTTTAAGTTTTAATGCAAGTTTTAGGGTTTAGAAATTTCATTACCTTGCAAGGGTGTAAGTAAAGCTTGGAATGGCTCAAGAGCAAGATTTCAACTCCACCAACAATGCCAAAATCGGCTAGAGTACAAAGAACAACAAGGGTTTAGTTTCCAAATTTCGTTTTGCCCACAAGGGCTAGAAAAAGATGGAGTTTTGAGAATATTTTTACCTCAAAGTAACAAGGAGAAGGAGGTGGTTCTAATGGTGGTCTTGAAACTCCAAATGCTACAAACCCATGGAGATGAAAGTTCTTGTTTTCCAATTTTGAAAAGAGTGAAATGTTCCCCTTGATGAGAGGAACACAATGGCGTAATTTTTGTAATTTTTGGAGAAGGTTTGATGGGTTAACAAGAGGAGAGAAGTGGAGTTTTGTGAGTGTTCTTCATTTCTCCATTGTTATCGGCTGAAGGAGGAAGAAAATAGAGAGTGAGGGAGATAGGGCTGTACGTGAGTGAAGAGAATGTGAGGGTAGGAGAGAGAATGTGAGGTAGTAAAGTAAGATATGTTACTTTTTGCTTTTTAAATGTTTTTGTCTTTTGTACATAGAGGGAGTTAAGAGAGTGTGTGTGAGAGAGGGATAAAAATCGGACCACCCAGCCCACACACACAAACTCTACTCTTTTATTTTAAAAGTGGACACATAAGTTTGTGTTATTTATGTTTCTACCCCACAACTTCCTGTTTTTGACAGTTTTTACTATTTTCTCGTTTTCTTGATTGTATTGGTTCTAAAGCTTCACTAATATTTATTAATGATTATTTAGTTGACCAAAATTGTTATGAGTCTATTTGACCCGCTTAAAGTCACGTTTCCCGGTTTTCTCGAAAAACACGCTTTAAGGTTCGTTAGTGATTTTAATCCGTTTTAAGGATCCGTTTTCTTCGGGATTTGTTCCCTCATGTTTATTTATGCATAATTAAGCTTCTAAATTACTTATTAGCCTAATTAATCACTATTTTTAATTACGGGGTATTTCAACTACATCCCCGGATTCTCACTGTTATTAGTTAAGTTACCGTTATCCTTTAAACTCCTACTCAATGACTATAAATATTTTGGTTTAACAGTGGAGTTGGTTTTGAACGTAAGAGTTTATATTTTTCCCACTCATAGTAGTTTATAAGTGTCACGCTTTCACATAAGTTCATTTGTTCTCGTACATTTAATTCAACTGTTCCATCGCATGTATAGGTACGTATTGTAACCTACAGTTGCATGCATAATATACTTTATAACCTATTGTTGCATGTATAATGCATTATTTATCGTATATTATTATTATCCCACCATTATTATAATTCAATGTATTATATAATCCACTAATCTTGTAATAAACTATATTGAATTCAAAACTTATAACTTATAGTTTATAAACTATTTTCATGTAATAACCTTCACCAGTATATTATATGGTTTCCAACCACAATTATATACCCATCCTTATATACATAATTCTCGTATATATATATATATACCAATATAGGCAAGTTCATGAGTTTTAAAACTCTTATATCTTATGTCACATTTTATCATCTTATGTGAGATGATTATTCCCATTATTTGTGTTATATTGTCACAACCTATATTAAGATCATTATCTTATTAATATATACCATTTTATGTTGTATAATTCCAACTCCTAAGGTTTATTCACATACTTACCTTAGCTTATAAATCTCATTTATTTATAATTTGTCACATTATTTAATGTGAATACCCTTTTATATTAATTCCATTTAAACCATATTAATACCATATAATTGTTATAACATTTATAACATTGTAGACCATAGTCTAAAATTCATTTTCCAACCTTTATAAATTCGGTACAGCACTATATTTTATTTTAATTTCATTTTAACCACATAACATTATGTAATGTTATACCATATACTAATATCATATAATATGATATCTTTATTTCCTTTAATTTAAAACCTATAGTTTTTATACCAAACTATATTATATTGCCGAGAAGGCAACAATGTTATAACCTTATTTCTTTTCATAACCCATAGTTTTGTTTATTTATTTAATCATCCCATAATTTATACCATGTTATATATAACATATAATATAACATTTTTAACTTATAAAAGGGTATAACCTATGGTTTTATTTTTTGTAAAATTACGGAACAGACCATGTCTGTTTATAAATTAATTTCCAACCCCTTTAACTTTCCAAATTTATAATCTGACCACTTATATAATGTTATGTAATATATATCATATATTATAACATTTTAAACCTTAATATAAATATAACCTATTGTTATATGATATTATAATTTGCGAACAGACCCATATGTTGTTCTAAATTATTTTTCTAACCCACCAAGTTTCTATAATTGCCATTTGGCCCAACTTATAACATATAGTTTTATAATATCATTAAAACTATATATTATACATATATCTTATTAAATACTCTTATATAATTCTAAAGATCACCAAATTTTACCCAAGGGTTATAATTAACATCACTAACCCATATATACTCGGTTATTACTATTCCACCACATATATTTATCCAAAGTGTCACAATGACATAATAACTATATATAGTTTATTTTAAATTCTAAAATCAACCCAATGAATTCCTAAAAATTCCTAATAGCCCATGGGTGTTTATAATACCATTTTACACCCTTTATTTTCGGTAATAACATATTTACCACATATGTTATAAAATTGTTACAATTAAGTACTTATCTTATTATAAAACCTTAAATAAGTTATTTAACTTATCTAATTTGGTCAAAACCTACTATATGGTCAAGGTTGACCTCCTTAATATTGCCTTGACCATTAATTTCCATATATTACGGTTTGTACCCCATATATTTCAGAAATTACCATTTAACCCCAAAACTTTATAAAATCTTATAATTTTTATTTTAAATCCGTTTTACCTCTAATTTTCGGCTTTATCAATATATAGCCCCCAAATTTAATTTAATTACCCTTTATACCCCAATTCCTTGCGGTAATATATATTTGCTACTTAAACTTAATTAAAACCTTATAAATACATAAATAAAATGGCCTAAAGTACATGGCCTTATTACAAACATTAGCTTATAAAATAAATTACACATAAATGCCCAAAATGCTTTAAACTCTCGGCCTTACCACATAGTTTTCCCTATTTACCAATTTTCCACATATTGTCTTAAATTTGACAATTATGTTAATTAATTACTTATATAAATTTACTAAACCATTCCTTAATCTCGTAAGGTCAAAATAAGACCTTAATAACCATATTCACTCACGACATATATATACACATGTATAAACACATATTAATATACCAAGTGTAGGTTTAAGTGATTTATACCTTATTTTTGCCAAGTTTAGGCCTTGTTTGGCCTCGGATGTTTGGAGATAAATTTTCCACAGCTTTATTTACATGTTTTCAAACAGCAATTAAGGCATGATTAGTCTCCAAACAAGAGCTAACCATAAGAAGTGTTTAATGTATATTTTCAAGGTAAAATTTACCTTAGAATACCAAGGTAACCAAGGGTAGTCTTCGGCCTATTTATTCAGAAGATAAAGAGCATCAAAAGAGCTACTAAAACCAGGTTTAAAACTGGTATAACTCAGATTAGAAGATGTCTAATTTTCACCTTGATTAAAATGCCAAAAATGGTGTTTTTGTCTTGGATTTGGATATTCCTTGAAGCTCTTGGTATACCAACTGAATAAGTATGTTAACAAAAGAGATAATAAGCCTAAGAGAACAGGTTTTACAACCGGTAATGAAAGGAAACAAGATATAAGTGCTTAAAGCACATTTTTATACCTTAAGAACAAGATTAGAATTCTCCACCTCCTTCCCTTGTTACAGCCGAGAATTGCCCTCCTTTTAACCTCCAAAACAGGCTAGAAACATGGATGGAAATGGTTGATGCTTAGCTCCATGGAAAGAGGAAAGAAATGTGAAGAGAATGAACATAAAATGGCTTAATAAGCTTACCTATGTCAATTGGTGTTCTCTTCTGAATTTGGAGTGTTCCTACGGTTTTGGAGAAGCAAAAGAGAGGATGAAGGAGCTTGGTGTCGGCTGGGAAGCAAGGCAAATGAGAAAGAAAGCTAGTTTTACCTTTTATGTTAATTAATGTTACTTTATGAAATAGTAAATAATGATTCATAGCTGATTGATTGGTGTCTATTATTGGAGGGGAAAGAGTCTCTCACGTGGAGACTTAATCAATCAAGGAGCAAAAGTGTAATATTTAGATTATTTGTGTAAGAAAGGTAATAGTAGTTTCCTTAAATCATGGAATGGTGTTGGAAGCTTGTTCCTTGTGTTTCAAAATGACGAATCAGCATGGGAGAGGGCCCCATGTGGCCGCCCAATATAGTCAAGACCAAGGGAGATGTGTTGACTTGTAATTAGATTAAGTAGTTAAATGTTAATTTCGGGTACTATTTATTATTAAATGCCTAATTATTATTATTTTTGAAAACTTTGAATTAGGCATGCTAATATGATATAATAGGATATTTTAGCATATTTAAAGGTAATTATAACTTTTAAGCCCATTGAAAACCAATTTAGAAGGCAATTACACAAAAACGTGCTTTAAGGAGTTTTAGCGCACATTTTATGTTTTCTTGTAAGTCTAACTTGAGCATTCTCTTTAGAATATTAATTAAGGATGATAGAAACTCTAAGAATGATTTATTTAGAGTTTCGTGCCACTTCGGCATTCCCGAGCCTTTTCTAGGGTTTGTGGGGCCCACGAGGGTTCCTCTAGGTATTTTTCGCTTAATTGAAAATTTACTCCGAGCATTTTTTTTTCAATGATAATTAATGACTATAGGGTCATATTATGATCATTAGTTGACTTGTATGACTTGGTTAACTCAAGGTCCGGCTTAACGCTCGTTTTTGACCTTAAGGGGTTTAGGTGCATTTTTAACGCCTAAGTGTTTCTATGCTTCTTTATGGTTTCATAATCCCATAAATAAACCTTTAATTTCCATTATTTAATTATTTAATAAGTAGGGGTATTTCAGGCAAAGCGACCACCCACCCTCAGAAACCTCTACGTGTCGTCAATCTTATCCGTCTGGTGAGCCCGGAGGTTAATGACCCAATTACCCAAAATGCATCGACAACCCTTTGAACTAATTGTTACCTGGAAAAATATGCTGAAAAATGACGGGTATCAAGATTTGGCATGGTTTTCTTGAGACCTTCCCTTTTGATACCTTATAATCATGCTCTTTCTTGGTTCTTGGTGTTGTTTTCGTTATGACAGTAAGCTATAGTTCTAGTCATTAGTTGAAGTTAGTTTGTATGTATCCTAGGTGTGGCATGTTTTTTTGTGGTTGTTAGCGTCACCCGAAGTATCTACGATCTCTCTCGCAAAAGATGGCTTTAAGGCTCGTAAGCTACTCTCACAGCATCCCAATGAGATCAAGTTGCATATAGTTGTTGCTTGCCTAGTGCTTGCCCTAGGTCGGGCTTTTTGGATACTATTGTCATGTTGCTCTGGATATGATGACTAATAGACACAGTTGATGGATTAAAAAAAAGAAAAAGAAAATGTGGTTAATTTGTATGGTTATTTCTTATATATGCAAGTCACTCTGGTAGTGATGTTTATATAAGATTTAAAAGAGATTAACTAAGGAGCTAAGTGAAGTCTTAAAGGGAACGCCCATGTGACTATACATGATGGATAATGGAGTTGTGATATCTACAGATAAATAAATATGAAATCCCTCACAATCCAAAAGATTAATTGTGGGTGTGCTTGATTGAATCTATGCCTTAATACCAAGGTGATAGATGATTACATTTATATTGATGATATAATACATACTCCCCAAAGTTCTACATATAAAAGGGATGTCAAAATTAATATAGAGCATATATGCTAAAGTACGAATTTAATGGCTCTATTCAATGAGGTGCACCAAATAAATATATGAAATATCAATCTTGAAGATTGGGATGCATAAAGTCAAAGGACTAAAGTGATGTTTTCATTAGGGAGAACAATGACGATTGTATTCTTTTCCTATCATGGTGTTTATCCCACCGAGTTTTTCCAGATAAGGTTTTAACAATGCAGTCAATGACCTACATCCAATAAACTCATTGTATACAATGTGGATCATAGCTATTTGAAGTTATTGTAACACTGCACTCTTTTTTTCTTTGTCCGAGATTTTTATCTCACGGGGTTTTTCTAGACAATATTTTTAATGAACCACCATGTAACTAGATGATATTTAAGGAGGAATTTACATCTTGTATTCGTAGTAATTATTGTAGAAGTAGATATACGGTAACTTACGGATTATCTACTTAAATAATTTGGGATCTCAATTATACTTTATAAATAGAGACCTTATTTTTCCATATTGCAAAAAAATTTCGGTTATCTCCCCCTGTGTGGACTTGAATTTCGACTTGCTAGGCATTTCCCAGTGCTAGCCCTACTCGTGCAGGTTTGGACCATTAATGTAGGGTACCTTTTGATGGCTAGGCTGCCTCTTCCCTTAGCCTAAGATTTCTTTGCAAAACCTCTTGCAAATCCTAAGTGTAATAAAAAAACCCCATGAGAATCAAATCTCAAAGCATAGCGCAAGACCAAACCCTCTTTCAAACGGTCCCAGAAGCAAACCCAGCTGTTCAGTGGGCAAAGCCTAAGTAAGGTGTTCGCGCTCCCGGCATTCCCATATTTGGAACTCATGAAATTAAAGATTGTTGGTGAATATGAGAACCTACTTATCGTGCTAAGCTCTAACTCTCAATTAATCCCAAGTCTTTGGAGAAGCCACACTTGCGCTATTTACTAGTGTAATTGGATGGGGTACTCTTTTTCCTCTTTAGACTTTTTCCTCCTTAGACTTTTTCCCACTGGATTTTTGACTAAGGAGGTTTTAATGAGGCCCTCCTCACACCGATCTACCCGGTTTTACGAGGAAAGTACTATTAATAAAAAGGATTTAAGCAAAAATTATCAAAAAAAAACTAGTGGAAGGGATGAGATATTAATAGATAAGTTATTTGCAATCGGGGAGTTTCAACTTGCTAGGCATTTCCTAGTGCTAGCCTTGCTCATCCAGGTTTTGACCAGTAATGTAGGGTACCATTTCATGTGATTTGCCACGCTTTGGAGTTTTAGAAGTCATTTCTATGCAACTTTTCGTGATCGTGATAGTTGGTGCTCAAGGGCTGTGGTTTTTCTACGGTTGAAGAAGTTCACTTTTCCTGTTCCCAAGTTTGGGAAAGATTTTCAAAAGCCTGATCTTTAAAAGGCCCCTCTCGTCCGGGATTACTCTTACAAAAAGAAAAAGCCTCATTACAAAGGAAAAAAAACCCACTTCAAAAACCATCCATTCATCATCTGGAGTTGGCTCCACTCTGCAGATCCTCGATCAAAGCTTTTGATTTCTGCCCACTCCGTTTCATATAGAAGATCATTCAATTGATGATCACGTTCAATAGTAGAATCAAATAGCTACTATCACAAAAATTGAAACAAAAGAGAAATACCACTAATGTCAGTGTATAACGAAATTCAAAATATGGCATACCTTCTCTCAAACAAAAACCAACCAAACAGGCTGGCACCCGCACAAATTCCTACCCAACTATCCTCTGAAGCCCAACCTCTCAGGCTAACATCCTCACAAACACCTGCCCAATCATCCCTCGAAGCCCAAAGCACCGATCCAAAACAATCCCTAACCCCAAAATCAAATAACCCAACAACTAAAAACAACTTCTTTCTTTCCCTGGCTGATCACAGTAGCCTAAGTCCTCTATCTCCCCCAATCGGGTAAGTCATCAACTTAACTCCTGATCCCACCCCTTGCACCAAATCTATACCAAGTTCTGAAGCTCGAGCTGACTCTCTAAGTGATGAAGTCCAAAATGCCTACATTTTAGCAGCATAGTGAAATGCTCCATTCCCAATCCTGAACTGTCCGCTCAAATTACTCCCGTATTCTGAGAAGAAGCAAACGTCTCGAAGAAATTCAAGACAAGCTTAGAAATGGCGGTAATAGCTTTCCACAACATAAGAGGTATCAAAAGGCCAGAGAAATGGGCGCCGCTGAAAAAAGACATCAAAGCAACAAAAGCAAAAATCATGGGGTTAATGGAGACCCATCACACGAAACCTGTTAACCATAAATACAGCCTCTGGGGGGCTGGAAATCCAACAGGCTGGTTGGAAGTAACGGTGAATGGTCACTCTGGTGGTCTTGTAATAGCATGGTTAACAAATGAAGTTACAGTCAATTTGGTGGACACTGGAGACCAATGGATGTTAATTGAAGCAAGCTGCAGTACTCTCCAATTTGAGGGAAAGATTTTGTTCATCTACGCCACACCAGCAGCACAACAGAGATGAGAACTGTTTGACTTTATCCAGTATAAATTTCAAAACTTCTCCACCCCCTTCTAATTGCAGGAGACTTCAACGAAGTGTTACGTGGAAATGAGAGAAAGGGTGGAAACGTAAAACACATATCCCCAAACATGAGGCGCTTTGGTGATTGGTTAGATGCAATGGAGGTTACTGAAATCCAATTATCAGGATGCAAATATACGTGGAGAAGCTCAATATCCCTGAGCCGTATTGACCGCACATTTTGCAATGCAGAATGGTTGAATGTTTTCCCTGGAACCGTAATAAGAGCTCTACCTTGGCGCATCTTCGATCACAGGTACCTCTGGATAGAACTAAGAAAACCGGTCAAAAGCCCGTACCCTTTTCATGTCCTTGATGCATGGTGGGAAGTGAAGGATTTCCACAATTTCTTTATACATGAGTGGCAGAAACTGGGCGCCATCAAACCGCAAGACAAGCTCAAACGTATCAGCAAGCCCATGAGAAAATGGGAGCGCGAAGAGTTTGGCAACATAAATGAGAAATTGAAATGGCAAACTGCTGATCTAGAAAACATGGACCGATTCAATGAAGACCTTGGCCCGAATGCAGATCGCAACTTGTCAAGACAACTTCTAAAGGGAGAAATTTGGAACACTCTAAGAAAGGAAGAAAGTTAATGGAGACAATTATCCAGGGAGAAAGTAATCAGGGAAGGAGATAATAACACCCGTTATTTTCATCGCAAGGCAACATTCAATAGAAAAGCACCCAGATCTCTAGATTACTCATCAATGATAGAATTTTTTTCAACCAAAGAGAGATAAGATCTGAATTACGGAGATTCTTCATCGATTTGTATAGCCAGTCTCTTGACTCAACTGCGGGTCCCTCAAATGAACACAGACCGAGTTTATCAGAGGATCAAAGAGAGCAGATTACCACTATCCCATCTCATGAGGAAATAAGAAAGGCTGCTTGGAAATGTGACGGAACAAAAGCACCAGGATTTGATGGGTTGAACTTTAATTTCATCACAAGGTTGTGGGGCACAATAGGTGATGAAGTAATAAACCTAGTAAAACACTTCTTTCAAGACAACAAGATGCCTCCTGGAGTTAATACTACTTGGGTCACGTTGGTACCAAAAACGTTAGATCCAATCAAGACTATCGAGTATCACCTAATTAGCATCATTGGAGTCATCTATAAAATCGTTGAGAAGATCATGGCAGACCGTTTAGTAGGAGTAATCGAGTCACTAATCGATGAATCCCAATCTGCATTCATTGAGGGGAGACAACTACTAGAAGGACCTTTGATTGCGAATGAAGCCATAAACTGGCTAAAAATAAGGAAACAAAAAGGGCTACTGCTCAAAGTGGATTTCAGGAAAGCCTTTGATTGTCTCTCTTGGTCCTTTATTGACCGTATGCTTGATATATATATATGGCTTCCCAACAACTTGGAGAAAGTGGGTGCAGGAATGCGTCAGCACTACGACGATAGCCATCTTGGTAAATGGATCTCCAACAAAATCCTTCAAATCAGCCAGGGGTGTGAGCCAAGGAGATCCATTATCTCCTCTCTTGTTCATCCTTTAGGCAAATGCCCTTGGATGGATTCTAGACAATGCAATTCAAGTGGGGTTAAGAAACGGTCTTTTGATTGGTAAACATGAAATCAGGCTATCCCATTTACAATTTGCTGATGATACTCTCATTTTTTGTGATCCATCCATAGAGGAAATTGAAACGGTTAAATGGGCCATCACTGTTTTTACTGATATGTCAGGCCTTGAAGTAAATTGGCTAAAATCTGTAGCATATTGTATTAACTTACTTCCAGAAGAACAACAAATGGTAAAACATATCCTTGGCTGTGAAATTGGCAATCTACCAACTACCTACCTAGGTTGTCCCTTGGGAGCTAACCCGAGAAGGGTAGACACTTGGAAACCATTGATAGAGAAAGTCGAAAAACAACTTTCAAGGTGGAAGGCAAACTCTCTGTCGAGAGCAGGTAGGCTAATCCTCATTAGATTAGTATTGAATAGCATCCCGGTCTTCTACTTGAGCTTATTTCGCATGCCAAAAGCTGTTATAAGGAAATTAAACTCGCTACAAAGCTCTTTTCTTTGGGGTAATGGGAGCAACCGTGGCTTTCCCCTCTTCAAATGGGCGAAGATAGCGACACCCAAAGACCGGGGAGGTCTTGGCATTACAGAAATTGGGACTAAAAATGCTGCCCTGTTATTCAAATGGTGGTGGAATATCACAACGTCAACCGGAAACTATGGCAGAAGGTTGTAGCCTCTGTATATGATGTCGACATTGCGCTTCCCCTCAATGATTCCTACTGGGTGGAAAATAAGAAGCATGACATTTGGCAATCTATTGTCTCCATCCACTCTTGGTGTCCTTTGAGTGCCGAGATGATTGAGCAACATCTACGATGGAGAGTGGTAAATGGAGAGCATGTCCGTTTCTGGCTCGACCCACGGGTAAATGGTAAAATTCTCAAATAACTTTTTCATTGTCTTTACGTCATAAGTGAACAAAACACGAGCTCTGTATCCGAAGTTGAGTTGTGGAATGGTGAAGCTTGGATCTGGCATCTGTTGTGGAGAAGGAATCTGTTTGACTATGAACAAGAAGAAGTCAACAACCTGATATTTCTACTAAATGGTGCCCCACCTCCAAACGAGTATAAATTTGACTACCTCAACTGGGACCTTACTTCATCAGGTTTGTTCACGACCAAAAGTTTCTATACTGAAGTCTTAAAACTGAAAACTCCACCTACTCCAAGCTGACACCAAGGTTTCTGGAGGAAGCTGGCCCCCCAAGGGTTGAGCTGCTTGTCTGGTTCTATTTGGGAAGGAGATTAGCCACAAAAGATAGGTTATTTGGTGCCAGTCTGATTCCATTAGCTGAATTGTTGTGTTCACTCTGCCGTAGAGCTCCTGATACTATTGAACACTTATTCCTAAACTGTCACAACTCATAGAAACTTTGGCTTGGCCTTTGCTCATGGTGGGGAAATCCTTTGGTACTTTCCAACGAAGTGCAAACAAGTTTTTCCTCCTGGTGTGAGCTCCTTCCTTCATGCAGAGCAAAAGACATCTGGGCTTCAACTTTTCTTTTCTCCATTCGGAAAATCCGGAGCATCAGAAATAAGACAGTTTTTGAAAGCAGAGAACCTGACTGGGCACAAGAGATTCTTAGCACCAGGAGACTCATCACCGATTGGCATCATCGCAAGCTGCCACCACTTTCCTCACTAGGGTCTTTTTTATTCGTTTCCAACTTGAAAGAGCTGTTAGAAACTTAATCAGCTAGTTAAAGCATTGTTATTTTATTTTATTTTCTCTGTTCAATTTTGCTTGTCATTTTCTCATGTAATCCCTAGCTTCCTACTCTTAGGCAAGCTGACAAGGTGTGTACCCACATACCATTTCGACTGTTTTTAAACAGTTCCTAATAAAAAAAAGGCCCCTCTCGTCCAACAGTTACTCTTCTCCTCGTTTTTTAGCACTCAACCCCTCCTCGTAGTGTTTTGGTTCTGCTTTTTGTTTTATTTTCTTCTATCTTTTTTGAATTGTGCACCTTTGGCGAGAAATGTTCAATTGAAGGCCAGTGTTGCCTCTTAATTGGATTCCCGATCAACCACAAAAAAAAAGAACAAATACACGTCACAAGCTTGCTTTGTTGATATCTTCAGTAATTATATATGTGCTAGACTCAGGGGTTGACCCAATGTAGAGCGTAGTGTGTCAACGGACACACATGTAATTCATAATAAAGCTACAATTTATTTATATACTATAACTAATCATGCTTAGTTAGGTGGTTTGACACTAATGTGTTGATAAATATGAGTTGAGTTCAAATATGGTTAATACAATTTGTTTATTTCATTACAAAATATTATCTAATATATGTAAAATAAATTGAGTTCAAGACTAAAGAATTACCTTAATAATAGTTTTGTTTTAGTCCTTACATATTTTAATTGTATCTTTCTTTTCTCATCTAATATTGTTTATTTTCTCAAATCTTGATTTATTATGCACTCCCACCTTTCCACCTTTTATACTCTCTAAGAACAACAAAGACCCGAAAGTTAATTACTTAATTTGTTGGTTAACATTTGCTACTTGTCAACCTAAATTTATTCTTCTAGTTTGTTCATCAATGATGTTTTACTAACTTTGATTAAGAATAATATGTTTTTTTACTGTTTTTAAGAATATAATTAAAATTTATTTTATTGTAGACTTTATACAGTCAATATGATCACAACATAACATTATATAAAAGCTTATTGTTAACTTTAAAAATATGAATTTATAAGTTTGACACACCTAAATTTAAAATTCTGGGGTCGCCACTGGTTAGACTGTTAGTGACCTGTGATAATTCTTGTGCAGCAAATGAATGGGCGATGATGAACCAACCATGATGCCCAAAGGCTTGAGAGAGTAGAGATTTGTTGTTGCATGATCACATCAAAAACAGGTTTCAAAAATATGATGGTCTATTATTTTTGGCGCCATGAAATGTTTGCCTCACTCACGCCTAGGATCAACCCAGCAGATTATTCTACTACTCTAGGACTTTTGGTAAGGTAAGAGTAAGACCCAGAGCTTTTAATACACTGAACATTAACTGACTACCTTAATTTGTCTCATTTACGTACAAGCAGTCTCTACCCTGTCTAAATTTTCATCTTCTGTTGTTGCATTGCATTTCTTGCTGTTAATTTGTAGGTCTTTCACTGATCCTCAGTATCTTTTCAGCTCTGATCTTATTGTTTTGACTTTTCAAAACTCTCGTGAGTATCAACAATTAATTATTATCGTTGATTGGCTTGGGAACATAGTAATGTATTCTCGACAGATCTCAAGCAAGTATCCTGCTTAGGCAATCCATATATTTCACTGATCAGCACCATAGGGACCAGGAGTGAGCCTCTGTTGCCTGAGTTGACTGTAGAACCGACTGATAAACTCCTCTGCTGCCTCGTCCACTTGTTGGTCATCATCCTCATTATTGTACATCTTTGCCAACGGGAAAGGTGAATCCGCCGACACCCTCAGCTGCCTTACCCGTGGGCTGTTTCCAAATCCTATCCTCGGCAAGTTGTAGTCCACCGGAGAAGAGTAGTGAGACACAGGGTAGTTCAAATTCAAATTACTAGACGACGATAAGGAACCAGTAGCCACGCTTCCCTCCAACTGATTGTCATCTTTCATAGCCAGAGTGTCCAGCACCCTACTCACAGCCTCGTAGCTCTCCTCATCCAAGAAGAGCTCTGGGCAGTCTATGTCTTCAGCAGCCAAGTGAACATCGTGGTGTTTTTTGTTGGTGGTTGCCTTGTTTCCACCGGGAAGATGGTGGTGGATGAAGTTGAACATGGCGTGAGAAGCGGGTGTGTCGCTGCAACTAAATTCGTACTCATCTTTGGTTGACAGAGTGTAGGATGGTGGTGAAGAGTAGTAGTGGGGTGGATGGCGGTGGTGGTGAAAGATTAGGTTTCTGATGAGAGCCTTACTGCTTCGTTTGAGCAGTAGGTTGATGTTTAATAGAAGCTTACATTTGCTGGTGATTCCTAATTTCCTCGCCATTAGTAATTTCCAGATCCTCTTTGTCACTGTGATGGGTTTTATGTGGTTCTCCATTATTCGCGCTCTCTCTCTATATCCTTTGAGGATCAGGAAGAAAATGGAACGTTTTGGTTCTAGAGTACGTACTATAGTAATTTACAGGGTCAGCTGGCGGAGTGGAGTTATATATCAGAGGCAGGCGAGAGGAGATGTGGCTAGGTGAATGGAAATATACATAAAATATTTGTAGTGCTTTTTTCGTGCTACGGTACCCAATTTTGTTCATTTGGAACTCTTTATGAATATCAACTTTATCAGTTGTGTTTGTTTTATTTTTTCTTCTTCTTTTTACTTTTCCTTCCTTTTTTAAGGATGATCAATAATTAATGGAAGAGGGAAGGGAGCTTGGAGAAAAATGACTTGGGACTTCATTGCGAATATGATGCGTGTGTAATTAAGTAGCAACCTATGGATAAGCTCAGATTAGATATACATACAACGAGTCAACGATCGATGATTTCTACTTAATCAACTGAAGAGAGTGGTTTATTCATTAAAACCTAAGATTTATAGGATTTGTTAGATGATACACTAGCAATCAATCGATAGTTATATATGGGGTAACAACTTGTGTATTAGGTTATGACATGACAGGGTCAATGATTACTGTTATTAACAAGGATGTGTTACCTGACCTGTGCTGTATCATCGTCATTGGTCACCCGATTTAATTACTCACTAAATCCAATTAACAACATAATTCTTGGAAGAAAAAACAAGAATGAATGTGCATTATTGATTGTACTAGCGCCAGATAAGCTTTATCCTCATTCTTAGTTTCTTATAACTTTTCTAGTTAGCTTTTGAATTGTGTGGATAAGTTTAGCTCCCAAAGGACCCAAACTGTGTATGCAGTCTAGTCTCTCAATCATATCATCATTCTTTCTATAAATGCATATACCTTGAAGTACAATTTCGTCCTATTTTGATCATTAATCTTTGATGCAACTTACTTTTACTATACATATCATAAATGCAGAGAGACCATTATTATATGCATACATACATAGATAATGTCTAGTGGATTTTATGGATGGTTTTGGTAAGTGGGAAGTACACATACATACCACACAACTTTCAGTTCAGGAAAAAGAGGCCAGGGTTGGTCCCCCACTTCTTCATACTTTAGGAGTTTATAATTGGTTCAACAAAAGATTCGAAACTTAGCCAGTAGGATGATTGATTGGCACTAGGCTCCAACCTTTATTTATTTTTGGTCGAAAAACGGGCCCAATAGCCCAAATTAGCTCCTACCTTCTTAGCTTGGACGTGTTTGCCTGTTTAAGTTGATAACTGCCAGCTTAGCTACATTTTATATTATATGGATTGGGTACCTCATTAGATATATCAAAAGTTTGCTTCAAATCAGGTTGCAATCGAAAAATCACTCACATTATGTATGTAACATCAGTTATTATTGTTTTTTTAAGTAACATCAATTATTATATCAGTATTGTATTACAAGTTTTTTGCATGCATTACCGAAAGATATTTCCGTAAAAAACTGTACTCCCTCTGTCCTGAATTGACCATCCTGTTTACTATTTGGATATGTCGTTTGACTTCAATTCTTAACATATAAGATAAATTCATTTAAAAAATTTAAGTTTTGCATATGATCTTACATGATAAACTATATGTTACAAAAAATAGTTTTATAAAATTATTTTATCTTATATGCTTAATATTGAAGTGAAAAAATGTGACATAAAATAAACAGAACGGTCGATTCAGGACGGGGGAGTATATATAGTCTATCAATCATTCTGCTCTCTTCTATAACCCGACACATACAATACACGCCGAGAATTTAAAAACTCTTAAAAGAGCTTACTGGCCAAGTTTCCAGTTTGTTTTTATTTAACGGATATCTCTTTTCTTCGAACCAAAGTTTTTGTGCTGTTGAACAGCGGGGCACAACGTTGTGGATTCTCTATAATAATTTCTTATTCGAAAATGTTATCTATAATAATTATACCAAAGGACTTGTACTCTCTCCACGAACTACAAATCCATCATCCACTAGCCGTTAGATACAGATATATGTGTACACTAACATACAAAAGGACATACATTAGTTGGGTACGTATCAGTAGTAAAGTGACCAATTGCTTGAAATTTAATTAGGATATAATTTGTGCTTTCCAGTTTACAGATTTATATAGAAAAAAATGGAATGATAATAATGGAGGAGAGAGGCTGTACTACAGTACTTGTGTTCACGGCTAGCAATATCCAGTTCCAAAGCCCTTACCTTATCCAGTTCAAAGGCTCTTACACGGCCAACTAAAAACAGAACTGATTAAGAAACAGGATGGAGCAAGCTTATCCTCTTATAATCTAGATCTGGTGCCAGTACAATGAATCCTCTTTACTTTTTACCAAAATCATGTACTTTAATTGGATTTAATGAATGATTAATTGATCAGGGACTTTCATTCATCTGGCAATAGAAAAGAAAAAAACATTAATTCTTGTTTTTAATGGATACATACAGCACAAAACACACTGTGAGACAGACAATAATATCCTGCTGGAGAGGAAGCTTTTCGCCAGCTTTATATATATATCTGGATTAATTCTACACTACTAGGTTACAATAAATTCAACCTATCTTATTACCTTAATGTAATTTAGAGCTGCCTAATTAGTTATATTAATATGGAAATCAATTCACAACAAAAACAATATTTGAATATGTATAGAACAGAATTGGTCTAGAAGACTCGAAATAATTTGATGCTTGATTCTGGTTGACAAGGGAACTTAGCATCAACAATGTATAAGGAAAAATAATCTAAGTTGGTAGTTAATTAAAAATAAATAAACAAATATAAAACTCTTAATAACACAAGTAGGTACCCAACATGAGTCAATTGGTATGAGCTATATCCAAATGTCGCCATGACGGATACATATGTTGACATGACAAGTTAAAAAAAACATTTAAAATACAAAGCCAAACATACTAACAATCTCATGCATCTTCAACCACTTGCTTTTTGTTTTGTTTACACGGACAGTAGCCTCCATTGCAAGTAAACAAAAACATTCAAATCAATGGAATCAGAGTAATCTATCATGGCTAAGTAATTGAATTCCACCGTCGTTCTGGACTGAACTTTATTTCTGGACCAATCGAGCTCCATTATTGAACAGAAGAGATCGCAATCTGAACGGAAAATTCAAGCTCTATTTCTATCAAGTATGTACGCTAGTTCTAGATCTAGATTCCAGTCAAAATCCCAACTACAATGTCGTATGCGGTTCTAGAATTGTTCACTCAATTCATTCCAACTCTTGAAGGTGAGAACAATCGACCTAGATTTTGATGAACTTTTGCGTATAGAATTGACATGAGCAATCGACCTAGATTTCGATGGACTTCTGCGTACAAAATTGGCGTGAACAGTTGACCTGAATGTAGATTGGAATTCTACTGTACACAGTTTTAGTACTGAAAATCACAACTAAACTGTAGCACCTCTAACTCGTAATCTCATTTTAACCACGTACTTAGCATAATTAAATGAATCGATCGCAGCAGAGATACATACAATCGCACTAACACCGCATCACTCACCCTTGTGAGTAATGAAGCATCCAAAATACATACACAATCTAATATACGTTGTGATGACCAAGAGATAGTTTAATTTACATACAACCTTAACTAAAATACGTGAGTAATCTAATTAGGTGTGTTGCCGGCGTTGCTTGAGGACGGTGAAGGTGGAAATTTGTGCTGGCTGCATGTGGAAGGTGGCCGGAGTTGTGCCGGCGCCATCTACATCACAACAATCAGGAGTAGTGGTGTCTTTCCAGCCAAATTGGGATGATGAAGAAGACCGCAATTCATAGTGCCGCAAGGGTTTGCCTATGAATAATTCGAACAATAAAAATGGTTTCGGTCTCAGAATGGTACTTGTGTAACCATGGTTGAGTTTTGTTTTTTTAACTATGCATATATCTAAGTTCCTGGTTACTAGAGTAATTTTAGACTTTGTCTATATCGGGATCTTTCCTGTTTTATCTGTGTTCTGGGAGGGCTTCGTTTGGAAAAACGTGAAACACTCTTGTTTTTATAGTTTGTCTGATTAACATAAAAAAATAGTTGTTTTTTAAACAAGGGTTATTAACTTGAGCAATATCGCTCCCGTTACTCGGCTATGGTTCCGTTCGCTCAACGCGGATATTTCTGCATTTGGATTAAGCTTGGTCTGGTTAGATAAGTTAACTTATCATGTTTTGACATGTGGGCCTGGAGACATGAATGATCCAATAAAATGATGACAGGTATTAGCTTTAACTGCATTAAAATAAAATCGCCGAACAGCACCTATATATTGGGGTGATGTTAGCCCAAAATTATTCTATACCCTCGTCTGTTGTAATGTGGTCTTCGAATAAAAAAACAAAAGTAATAACATTATATATAAAACCCCACAAGGCACTCAACCCACTGAGTTAAGTAACTACTACCGTTATTTTAAAGAAAAAAGTAAACACCACGGACGTTCACCGCCTAAACACCACCCGAACTATAGAAAAGAAAAAGGCTGCTTTTGCTGCACTAGAGACATATTTTTATCATTTTTCATTCACCTCCTTCACCTTCCCACCTCCTTCCATGTGGCATCCCATTGCTCCTTCCTGTGGTTATATATATACTCTCCCTCCCCCTTGGCTCTAGGTTCCAATCAACTCAGAATCCCATCTCTTCTCCCATAATCAACAGCGATAACAACAAAACATTCCCTCTCTTCTTTTGCAAGCTCAGAGGCCAAAACTATATATATCCCATTTTCCTACAAACACAAACAAATGGAAAACCACATCATGGCAAGGAGGATCTGGAATTTGGTGCGAGTCTACTTCTTAATGGCGAGGAAAGGAATCTCCAGCAAGCGAAAGCTTCTCTTAGACCTCAACCTCATGCTCAAGAAAGGAAAGATCGCCGGGAAAGCTCTCGTTGGCAGCCTTATCTTTCACCACCACCGCCACCACCAGAATCCTGCACTCGCCCGCAGTCTTTCCCAATCCGCATCCTTTTCCACCAAAGAAGGCGAGTACGAGTTCAGCTGCAGCGACACACCCGCTCACCATGCCATGTTCAACTTCATCCACCACTATCTCCCAGCCCTCCACGTCACCGGAAGCAAGCACAAAAACGGCGAGATCGACTTGGCTAAAGCGGGGATGGAATGCCCTGAGCCCTTCTTTGACGAGGAGAACTATGAGGCTGTTAATAGGGTGCTAGAGACTTTGGCTTTGAGAGAAGGCAGCGGTCAGGAGGCTGCTGGTTTGTCATCGTTTTCATCTTCTAGCAGTTTGAACTACTCCTCTCCGGCGGCATACAACTTCTCGGGGCTTGGATACGGTCGCAGCCCGAGGGTGACGGATTCGCCCTTCCCTTTGAAAAACAATGAGGATGACCGACAGGTGGATGAGGCGGCTGAGGATTTCATCAATCGGTTCTACAGCCAACTCAGGCGCCAGAGGCTCACTCCTGGTCCCGAGTGAAAGTAACGGATTGAGCTTGGAGATTGATCATACATATGGCTTTGTTTTGAGTTTTCTTGTCGATAATAGTATAAAAGCTTTGACAATTCAAACCCTACAAAGATGTTAGTTTCCATCTGAAATTCTGAATTAGACAAAAGAGGTGTGGGAAGATTGTACATTAATCATGCAAAGAGGAGTGGCATGCATAATCATGTAAACTATATTATTGGGATGAAGTGACAGACTTAATTACAGCTTTACATTATACTATTTTCTTTCATTTTTTAATCTATATTACATCCATTGTCCACTAGAGTCAAAGTAGAATGGACAATAAATAGAAAAATAATACAGCCCATGGCAAGTGCGCTTGAATATTATATAGGAAAACGTGTTCTTATATAGTTGGCACGATTTAGTTCATAGATTTAGATATTATTTTCACAAAGTTAAGCTTTGCTTCATAAACGTGCTGTTTTTTTTTATTTCCATGTGTAAAACGGTTGGTTTGTAATGGTTCATCGATCGTTCTTAATTACAAGTATAGGTGGCTACATTTGCAATTATATAGTTTGTATAATATAAAATTACAAGTTAATATATACTTTTTAAAGTTAGTATATACATGTGGTATAATTTTATTAATATCAGAATTTAATATATAACTTTATATATTAGTATAGTTTTATTTATTAATTGTATAATTTATATTAATCATCTATACTCATATTTGGATGTCATATCATTTTTAGGTTTTTCTCAAAGGTTTCAATTAATAGTTATGCAGTGCAAAAGAGTAAAGAACACACCAAACAGAAATTCAGGACAAACATTATAATGAAAAGAATTTGGAAGGGAGAGAAAGAGAAATACTTTAGGTTCTGTTCCTCACCCAGCTCAACTACTAATAGCAGCTTTAAGATAAAGCTGACCATGGTTAACAAATACCAAATTGACATATCATTTTTTTAACCACTTATAAGTTGACACCTATTGTACTTATGGAAGAGAATGACATTAATCCTCTAAATGTCCTGAGAGAACGGCACCTTAGACAATGGGATAACTCGGTGAATCAAATGACCCACATAAAATTTCACCTCATGCGTCATTGGGACGTACAATTTTCCATTTATAGTCCATTGCACTTTGTGACTCGGTAGAGCTAGAAATTAAAGTTGAGCGGCATGGTTAAAATTATATGTAGTTTGTAAAATTTTATTGTAAAAAAGATTTTTTTTAATATTTTTATGTAATTTAATAAAGTTGGGGTCTTTTGCTCTCTCAATCCCGAGTCTGCCCTTATCGTGATCGTTGAATAAAAAATGAAATAAAATACAAAGAAATAGTGTATCAGGTGTCACGATTAAGTCTTTATCTCTCTCTCATGCATAGTATGTGGTATGTCACCAGATTCACCACGTGACCTTACGTTTTTGGAAAAAGTAAGAGATTTATATATGTAGAGTAATGAGAGTTTGTAAATAGTATAAATGATCTCATATCATAAAATTTATGATGGTGGAATGGCTTGAGAAAAATCAGTGATTGAGATATCATGAGTTTCAGTCTGACTAGTGATATTGATTTTTTTTTTCAAAAATAGCAATGACCATATATAGTTTTTAAAATAATTAATGACCCCGTATAGTTTTTTTAAATAATTAATGACCCTGTATAGTTAATATTCTATATACGCCCTTGTTAGGATATGACATAGTATAAGTAGATGATTATAGGTAGGAGAGGGGGATAGGACAACTATAATCGAAGAGAATAGGCCTCGTTGTAAGGAATTTAAGAGAAGGATTGCATTTGCCTTATCATTGGTATCAGAGTCAATCGTTCTTGGATGTGGGAAGGGGTCAAATGGCTTCGACTAGAAGAAACTTAGAAACAATGAAGAATGAGCAAACCATCATTTGGGCTCAATTGTCAGAAATCACCAGTAAACTCAATGAGCTCACTACCATGGTAGGGAATTTGGCTCAAGTCGTTTCGGCGATGCAACAACATGGGGAGAATTATCAAGAAGAAGAAGGGTACAACTTCGTAAGATCTAATTATCACCGCTGAGGCAGTGGTAGTGATGGAGGCGGGAACAAGGAAATCAAGATTAGGAAGATAGAATTGCCAGTTATCACCGAAGATGGCCCAAAGGGCTGGATTTATCAAGCTGAGCGGTACTTTGCATTGAGCAATATTGTAGAGGCTGATTGCATTCATTTTACAAGCATTTGTATGGAGGAGTGTGCCCTCTATTGGTTCAAATGGAAGGAAAATCAAGATGGCCTTCCTTCTTGGCCACAATTTACAAATTTGCTACTCGGAAGATGCGGACCCTCTGGCAACTGCCTAAATCTTCTTTGTTCGTTGCGCCAAGAAACCACGGTGGAAGCCTACTATTGTTAGTTCGATTTCTATGCTACACAACTCAAGAACATCCCCGACGAGATGTATCAGAGTATTTTTTGAACGGGGCTGAAAGAGTCGATACAGGCAGAGATAGCTTTGTTCAAGCCCAATGACTGAATTGATGAAGGTTACGCGGAAGGTGGTGATGCGAAACGAGCTTTTATGTGGCAGCTTGTGCATCCCTAATTTGCCTCTATACAAGGATTGATGATTCGGGGGGAATTTCTGGTCGATCACTTTTTCTTCACCAGAATTGTCCCTCGTTAGGTCTGGCAGCCAAGCGTCCACGAATCCAAACTGACAATCTTCAACAGTCCACAGCAGCAACCCATTGCCTGGTTCCAAAATGATTATGTCAGTCTCCAGCGTGCCATCTTCTTGGAGTCATCCTTCAACCTTTCCCAAGGTTCCAGAATCTGAAATTCCGCAAAGATAATCTTCCCCTCTTTGCTATTGGTGTGGAGACAAGTGAAGCCAAACACACAGCTATAAAACATTGGGTCTCCAATTACTTTTCGCCGACGATGGTAATGGTAGGAAAGAAGCATTTTCTACTTCTTCCTTAGAAGAGGATACTATAAAAGAGCAGGATGTGGGACTTCGGGCAGACAACCACTTGCTGATGATCGACTACGGTTAGCTACACATACTTCTTCCCACCTTGAGGACAAGGAGGTTGTTAGGGGAGAGTGGTGTTAGGATAGGACATAAAAGGGTCTTTTAGTTTAGTTAGAGGCTTCAGGGTAATTAGGGTAATTATGTTATGTTTTCTGCTTTAAGTAGTATAAGTAGATGATTTGGGGTAGAGAGGGGGATTAGACAACTGTATCGAAGAAAGATGCCTCGTTGGAGGATGGGAAACTAGCAACTTAAGAAACCATGAAAATCCTCCTCCCTTCACCTCCCATCTTCCTGTCTTACCCTTTCACCCGCACCATCACCGCCACCACCTCATGACTATGCTCCCTTCACCACCATTAAATGCCCAACCTTCCCTGTCACCACCTTCTTTCAACCCCCTCTTCCCTTCCGACCTGTCTTCCCAACTTCTCTTACCTTCCCAAGCTCCAAACCACCTTTCCAATGGTGGCTCCAAGATCAACTCCAAGAGCAACGGTTTTCATAGACAATATGATTGCAAGCACAAGGATCGGCACACTCTGGCGTCTATTCGGCCAGCATGGCCAGATCTTAGGCTTATGACTACCAAAAACACCAAGGGTATGAACTCAAACACGATATGATTTCATTGAATACAATACCAAAGAGGAAGCAAATAGAGTCGTTAATGCTAAAAAAACTTGCTAGTGGACGATAACGAAATCTTCACACAAACTGCCAGGAATCGCAAGCCAGCATCCCATCCTTCTAATGCTGGTCCCTGCAACAAACAGCTCAAGAAACTCCTCAGCCCTCTTGTTTGGCCCAAAAAAATCCAAGCGATCCTCTACGGCCAGCAACAAACCTGCATCCCAGGCAGCAATCTTGCTCCTCACTTTCTCATGGTCAAAAAACATCCCTTAGTGAAATACCCCAAATCTAAATAATATTATTAAATCATTATTTATTGGAATATAATCCAAACATAAATCAGTTCACGTACGCATGTAAACCCATGCATGAAAACGTTACGTAAAAATAGTCGTTTCTCCATAAACGCTAAAACGCCTTAGAAGCATATGGTCAAACATGACCTTGTATGACCCTCTAATATTCAAACTAAATGGTCATACAATTATTATATGAATATACAAATATATTCCCTAAGCTATATTCAGTCAAATACGCAAAATGCTCGGGAGTGCTCACACCCGCTCCTTAAAGCACGAAAAGTCCGGAGGAGTGCCGAGGTGGCACGAACTCCTATAAAATTAATTCCTAGAGTTCCTAACATCATTATTTATCATTCTAAAGAGAACCCACGAAGTGGTTTCTCAAAATTCAGCAAAAACCAAAGGAGGATTTCTTAGCGCTCCTTTTTGGCCCGGGAGTGTCCCGATGGCCCGTAAATTATGTCACGGGTTGATATAACCCCATATAACTCAATGTAACATCTTAGTATATGTTTATTTACTATAATAAGTGTTTACAAACACTTGGAACTCATAAGAACAATTGGTTTCCCAAAATTTCCTTAGAGCACAAAAACACACCTTCGGGTGTCACGAAAATGCGTTTTACGCAATACCTTGTAGTTTTTGACATGCCACGAATTGGTAATCTTAAAAAGGGTTAAAATGACCTTCTAAATCAGTTGGTGTGACTAGTCAACAAGGTGCTCTATTGGGGCCGATTTTAAGGGCAAAAACTAGTATAAAAATTGCATTAAAAATTTATAAAAAGCATAGAACATGGTGACTCACCTTCCATGTGTTATATTACTTAATGTCTAAGTATGTAGGTCTCATTTGATCATATAGCTGTCGAAATTATGCAGAAGAATAAGGCCATGTGAGCTAGGAAGAAAACAAAATGTAAAAAGGCAAAAGTAGATCTAGATTCCTTTTCTTTTGATTCTTATAATTCAATAACCTAACATGCTTGGTCTTAGCTCATTAATGCCGATCAACATGCTCCATTCAGTCCCTAAAATCGTCCATATACAAGAGAGGAAGAAGACAAGTTACAACATTGAAAATCAAGGAATATCCTTACCTTTTCTCACCTTGTCTTTTAGTTTGCATTATTTTTGCTCCACCTTGCCATGTTCTCCATTATGGCCGATTTCAATGCTGGAAAGGAGGGCATTTATTGAGCCAATAACTCATTGAATAAACTAAGGAAAAGTATAGTCATTTGACATTAAGAATTAAGAAAACAAAAAATCAATCCAAGTCACTCCTTCCTTGCATTTACGTGAGCTAGGTCTCACTTTCTTCCTTGCCCTCTTCATCCACGGTTTAGGTAAGCTCCCTCCTCTCTCTTCTAGCTTCATCTTCTTCCTTTGAAGCTCTTAAGTCCATTATGGAGTTTTAACTTCTATCTTCATCTTTAAGGTAAATTCCTAGCATTTCTTGGCAAGTCTTGAAGCAAAACTCTTCCTAGCATAACAAGGTGTGTTCGGCTTCATTTAGTTCTCCAAGGAGATTGTCCAAACCAACATTAAACCAAGGAGCATCTCAAGGTAGGTTTTAAAGCTTGAAAATCCTTAAAGCACATTTTTATGTGTAACCAAGTTCTACCTCTTCTAAGTCTCTTTTCTTCTTCATTTTGATGAAGGGAAAAACTTGTTCTTCACCTACCTTAGGAGTGCCGAAATTATAAGGAGCAAAGTCTAAGGTAAAGTCTTATAAAACTACTTCCAAATCTACTTAAGATCTTTATTCAAGATCTAACTCCTAAACACCTTCACCTCTTGCATAAAACCGAAGAGGAGCATCAAGTTTACCTATGAGGAAGCTTGGAGATTCAAGAAGAAGTTCAAGCACTTAACCACCTTTGTTAAGAAGTAAGTTTACTAAGTAAATCCTTATATTATAAGCCTTGTTAAGCTTCTAAAAATTATACAAAAATTATGTACACCTCCTAGGTTATATGAAACCGAAACTACATGGTATTATATGCCAAAAATATAACCTATAACATATATAGAAAATATTTACCTTAAGACACATTTTTGTGTCACAAAGTTTAGTTATGTTACATATAAATTTAGGCCGAAAGTTCAAGAGCAAAAGTACTTCATTTTGAGCTAAGAATTTATATAAGACATTACAATAATTTATACATGAGTTATATGACTCCTATGAATTTATTTATAATTACTTAGACATATAAATCCACTTTCATATAACATAAGGTCTCATTTAAATTATGGCCGAATGTTCTACTTGATAAATAAGTTTTAATGAGCTACTTAGATATATAAACTTATACTATAAAGTTTGGTGAGTTAAAAATATCTTATTAGAGCTTAAATGGCTAATTAATTAAGTTATGTGGCTTAAATGTAACTTTTACAAAGTATAGTGCAAATATTGTGAAAGCCGAGAGCTTAAGGTGTATTTAGTGTAATTATGATATAATATAAGGTTAGGAATTAAGTTTAATGATTTTAGATAATTTAAACAAGTTTTAAAATAACTTGTTATAAAGTTTGGGCTATTATGTAATTTATAAAGTTGTTATGAAAGTTTAGAATATAAAATGGGGCGAATTCATAATTAAGGAAATTAGGTTCGCTTTTGAATTTTAGAAGAATTAAATGCTTAAAACTATAGTTTATAAGTTATTAAATAACTATTATTAAGTTTTGGGGTGAAAATGTAATTAATGGAAAGTTCAATGATAAAGCCGAATTGTTTTGGGGTTAGTTTGGTAATTTAAGAATTTATATATATATTCAGCATTTATGGAGAATTAAAATTAAAACTATAGTTTAAAGACTTTATGTAAAGATTATAAGATTTTGTGGTTAGATTGCAAATATAGAAGTATACATATACATGCCAAGATTTTGAGGGGCTAAGATGTAATTTCCGAAAGTTATAATATTTATAAGTTATGTCCAAAAGTATTAGTGGTAGTTTTGTAATTTAATTGAATAAGGAATTAAATATGTTATATAAAGAGATTAGAATTTAAATGTAAAGTTTATGAAATTAATGTGGTTGTTTTGTAAATAACCGAAATATAAGTTTAAGAATTTAGATTTAAATAATATAGGTCCTATATGGATATTTGGAGGATTTAGAAGAAAGAATTTTGATTAAAGGAATTATGGAATTAGAACTATGGTTATATAGTTATAAGGAATCTAAGGTAACCAATAAATATTATTTATGGTTAAAAGAAGAATAATAGAAACTATAAGATTTTAATGTCCATGTATGACATAAAAAATAGTCAAGATATTACAAGTTGTTATATCACCTAGACAATTGGAAAAACAAAAATATAGTACATGAAAATATAAATACATATATGTACATTAAAGGATTTATAAATAAATCAAAAAGGAATAACAAAACAGTTATACATAAAATCATGAGGTAATTAAAGAAATAAGACCTCACATGAAATAACAAATACGAGATTTGTTAAAAGATCAAAGAATCATTATATAAGGGTAACATAATTAACCCTCTCAGTTAATCCTATTCTAGGACTTTGTTTGACCAGACGTTGACCGCGTAATTACAAGTACAGCCTACGGTGAAGGTATGGGATTCTTGCAACCTGTTCTAGCGGATTACACCGGCTTGTGTGCTATCTGTTGTTTGAAATAACGACCAAGATAATTAATGTAAATGTTGTTTTACTCTTGTGCACTGTTGCATTATTTTATGTGCGTGAATGTTGCTGACTACATCGTGTATGTCCCAACGCATACAAACACTACTATACCGTGGATTAAATACCTGCGTTTCAGTATACCGAGGACTTGTACTCAAGTCTCTCACTAACTTCAGTTTAACAAACGTCTTATCCTAAACGTGATAATTGACAATACACATTGTGTTTCTTTGTTTAACGTCTTTATATGACACTTAACAACTCTATACTACGAGAATGAGGAGCCCAGTTGGATCTGGCCTGATGCGCAGGAGTTGTACCTGTCTCAGGTCATCTCCTATCTACGTCCGACGGAACATTCATTTTGGGAGGAAGACTATTTCCTTCCGGATTCAATGCCCTTCAGTTCGAGG
>CM041778.1:2838121-2928900 GCA_023374045.1 Limonium bicolor
GTTGGGGCTATACAACTGACATTTACAGTGCATCAGAGGCTACTGATATTGTATTCAAGTATGTTGAGAGGGAATTTAATGAAGCCAAGGGACAAGTATGTGGTAGTACTGGATGCAACACTGTGTGATGCCCTTTTTAAAGGAGCGATCAAGAAAGGATCAGCTTATCCTAAAGGGATGCATAAGAAGGATATAGGATCAACAACTCATCATAAAGTAACCAGGGGATCCACTACTACAGAAAATGCTTTAGAAAACTGTTAAAAAGGCTTTAGAGAACTGTTAAAAACAGTTCTAGTTATTGGAGTTCTCCATAGTATGCTCTACTTTAGACTACTGTGATTAACAGTTCTCTATAGTTACTTATAACTACTGTTAAAGTCATGATAGACAACTGTTATTGACAGGTATGAAAGACCTTATCAGAATACTATTATTAACAGTTGTCTATTACATTTTTAGAATCTGTTTTGCTATGATTTGAGAACTGTCAGTAACAGTTGTCTATGGTCAGAAACACTTCATATATCAATATTATTTGACAACTGTTATTAACAGTTGTCTTTTAACAAATATCGGGACATGTAAACACTATTGACAACTGTTAATACCAGTTTTCTATAGTCAATTTCAACAAAAAAAACCCTACATAATTTACAACTGTGATTAACAGTTCTCTTTTGTAAAATAACAGTTTTCTAAAGCACCTTGTTCTAACAGTATTACACCTATTTAGGCAATCCATAATGACACATGTTTCAGCCATAATTCTGTAGACATAACATAATAATCCACAAATACACCTGTTTCAGCAATAATCTTGTGCAAACAACAATATATTGTCCACAATAGCTAGCAAAAGCTACTAAAACACTTTCCATAAACAAAACATAAGTCTTTTATTACCATGTCAACAAAACATACAACACTTTCAAGTGTAATTTGCAACCAGCAAATGCACATTCATTTAGCAAACAGTTCATCAACTTATCATCTAAATGTCTTGAGAGTCACCATTGTCATGCTACATGCTACACTTGATCGATAGTATCAGAAAAACTAATCAAATTCTGAATCCAAATGCTTCTACATATAAGCTGTCCATTGCTCTCGAATGTCATCAATTTCATTTTGCTCATACGCTCTACCGTTGTGTAAAAATTCTAAAGCCTCGACCACGAAGACAACTCTAGCTATCTGAGGTAGGTAGTCATCTAGTCTGGTGTGAAGACGGGAGTGGCCTTGGGGGATCAACCATGTGGACTCGCTTGATTTTACCATCCTGTCAGAAAAGGTTCTTTATCTCAGGAACTTATAATAATTAATACACATTCAAAAATGGCTAACATTCTCATTATTTCAGATTTTAACTATAGTATCTCGTGTCATTATCCCAAAAAGATGATTTAAATAACATCGAGGCATATAAGCAATGATTGTATGGGGTTCAAATGAGGCAACTTTAATACAGATTCTAAAGCAGCAAAAAATAGTTTTATCGCTCAGTTTTTATGAATCTGGGATTTGCAAGCTGCTGAAGTGATTCACAACGTCTACAAGGTACATTAATTGTAGCAGTAAAGAAAGAGGTGCCAAAAAACAATAATGCTTTAAACACTAAGGATTTGACCAGATTTGCATACTCCTTTGTAGCTGAGAATTTGTTGAATACAAACACCACCCAAGTGGTAAAAAATGGAGGTAAGCAGAGGCTTATACTGTACTAAATTTGTCTATGTTTATCAAGGGACCTATATCAGGTCCTAAACAGACCAGATCAGAATCAAATGTCACAAAACACCTGGATTAGGTGCAGGGGATACCATAATCAGAACAAAAATAATTTTCCTGCAGCTTTTAAACGTTCCTAGCGTTTTCACTTATCAGTTGGTAGCAGAGACAAACAGAAGGGCCTAGCTGTTTATGTGGTCTAATCAAGCGTATATTCAAGATCAAGTTTAACAGTGTGTGAGACAGATTATAACTAGACGAAACACTACCTGAAACCTTGCCGAAACTGCTTAATATAGGAACTTACCACCAGCAGCAACAAGTTTCTCCATGCGTGCAACTATGTATTTCCCATAAGTGTACTTCTTAAGGGCATTCAAATGAATCTTTATGCGCATTAATATCATCTCAAGTTGTTGATCATCACAAGTCTCCAAAACCTTCTGTACAACATAGTTCCCAAATTGATCTTTCATCATTGCCTGCAACGTTCCACGACATCATTGTAGAATCATAATTAGTCCACCATGTGCAAGAGCGTTCTATTTGTTAAAAGCATACATCATGCCCCATCTTTCAACCAAACTAGGGGCTTGAACTCGATTAGGACCAGACTAATTATACAAACAAGTTCAATAAGTCAAATTATTAGCAAACAAGTACAAGTTGGGGCGTCCGTGACAGCCCAGCTATAGAAGCATTTCTTTTTCTAATGAAAGAACAAGGATTTTCTCTTGATACAAAGGCACAAGGACAAAGAAGCAAGTATTCATTACCATAGGATGCGCAAAAAACATAATCACTGAATCTCAACTCACTCGACATAGAAAATTAAGTACACTAGAGATCTGACAACTAAAACATTTGGAGTGCCTAATTTCATCAACATATAATTTAATAACATATAATTTCTTCAAAATCTTCACTGCAAAATAAAAGGCATCTATTTTTTCCTTCAAATTCATTGGTACAACTATAATTGCAGGCTACACAACTATACTAGAAACCTAGAGGACTGAATAGTACCTATATTCTGTAGAATGGGGGGCATCTCACTGCAATAAAGATGTACAAACATCCAACATGTGACTTACTGCAGGTACAAGAGAAAAGCATGTTACAAGAATACTATGAACATAGCAATGTATAGAAAACAAGGAAAAACTCTCAGTCTATACAAATTTATGTGTCAGGATCATTAAAAATCAAGCATCAGTTGTCAAGGTATGGTGTTATTACCAAGAGTATAGTCTTCAGGTCTCCTCGTTGACTGTTTGTATATGCTCCACGGAACTGACCAAGTAATGTCTAAAGAGATCAAATTTTAACAAGAATTGTAAGCTTCTACTAAAAACATCACAAGGTCACTTGTTGAGAGTTTCTCACATGTCACCCAAAGTCCCAGTTTCTTCAGAAAAACCTACAGCACGGGCATCAGCATAGGAGCCTGATCCCTTACGAAGACCAATCTGACAAAATATCATAAATATAACAGCTATCAGAAACACAGAGGACAATATCAATATGAAAAGCAGCTGAAAAGCAAGATTCGACATTGGAGAGCAATGATGCAAACACGGTCTAAGAGAGGGATGGGGAGAAAATTGAAAAGACAATCACTTTAACCACAATATATGATTTCGCCTCAGCTAATTAATCCCTGAGGTTCTGAGCCTGAGCTGGACCCTAAGAACGGAGACACAAAATTTTGTGACAATATTTCCAAGGTCCGCATTGTTCTTACCAGTAGAAAAATAAAATCATGGAGAAGGAGTAGACTAAGTACAAAAACCCTTTACAACAAGTCCATAGTGAGTAGTAATATCAGCAGAGCGCAGTTGTCACCATGAGATATATATGTAATACAGGAAACATCGTGGATATAAACACCAGCTAACAAGAATAGAACATTTAGGTGAAGGGGATACCATAATCAGTATCTACCGTAGAGAAACACATCAAGAATAGAACATTTACATGAATAGGAGTTGAGCTCTGCTATTGATACCTGTACAAACGAGATTGCAGCTGATCAAAAATATGAAATGAGTGTTTTTGAGCCTAGCTAGTGGTATCTGTGAGAGAGTTACTACTGATGGTAGAGATGGAAAACTACACTGAGAATGGTTAGGGGACCGATATATATATATATATATGAGAAAGTGCAGGATCAAAGCTACATTTGATGAGCAGGTTCACAGATTTCCAAAAATATATTTTCTTGTTTTAAAAGTTTCAAATTTAGGTAATAACCTTCCCATTCTTCTCTTTAAGAGCCTCACTTGCAGCTTCCTCGGTGGTGTACTCAACAAACGCATAGCCCTTGGATCTTTTATATCTTGTCCATGATAACCTTAACTATTAGAGAAAGAAATTGAAAGCGGGATTATATCATCACATTAAATGCAGCTGGTAGTAAGTGAAATCTGACAAAGTTACATGCAAGGGAAAGCTTACCGGCTAAAGCACAGGAGGTTTCTTATTAATATCACAGTAGAATCCAAATCGAAGCAGCAGAATTCCACACACAAACAAAAAGAAAAACAATAATTGAAGTTTCTTGGGCAGACCAGATATTACAAAGCCAAATAGGTATTGCAGAAGACAAATGATTAAGATGTTGCATAATCATTGCAAAGACCAGAGCCTACAAACAATATTCTAAGATAACAAGAATAGTAGTATCCTAGCCTATATGAAGTTTTAACAATATTCTAAGATAACATGAGGCTGGGAGTAAGAAAAAGTGGAGCAGTCATGTATCAAACCTCTTATGTGAAGTGGCCACCAACTCCAGACACGTGAAGCTTGACCTTCCTTAACCTCTTCTCACATGAGGTGGGGTGTAAAATCATTATAATCCACCAATTTGATTTGTTGCTTGCAGCCTGCACAAAATTTTTCAAGAAAGTAAACCTCAGTGAGAATAAGGCAATGACAAAGTTACATATAGTTCTTCAAAACTTTAGACTATAATGAAGTTTGGAATCAAACTATAATATCTTGCACAAAACAAGGCAACCAAACCAACGCATGGCAGGAAGGAGTACGTCAATGTCAGCCATTCATAAACAATTGAACAACACTGCTATAAATCCATCTGTGATAGCACTTTGATATGATTATACCTAAAAACAAAATAACAAGTAAATCATAGTGGGAGGCTCCATGAGTAAATAAATATCTTAATCATGCTACTATAAAATCAACCTTGCACTTTGCGTACTTGTATCTGATGTGTGGAAGCCTGACGCCATATAGGCTTTGTTCCACTCTGGACCAGAGTTATGAGTTGCCCCTCATTTAACAAGATCTTACTCTGATATATACCTTTTAGATAAGGAGCTGATTTTTAACCTCTAAGTAATTGTGTGACCAGTTGATGAGACATAATAAACATAAAACCACACTAACCAATAATAGCTTTGTAGCCTGTGAGAATGTCTCCACGACATCATCTGAAAACTTCATATCTATGGGTATCACCCCAAGGGACAGAACCAGCCTTTGTTTCACCCTTGACCTGAAAATTTAGAATCCTTCCAAATTAATAATAATGAAAATAAATTGCCACTGAGTGCTTCTTTTGATAACTTACAGACACGCATCATCATCCTTTGGAGTTATGATTTAAAACATCAGGCAATCTGTCAAAGGATTTTTAAAGATCAATTTACACAAGCTACAAAAGTTAACATGGAGATCAAGTTAACAGGTAGTGCGAAGGGTGTTGGTTTAAGACTTCACAGACTTCAGTCTTGGCTCATGGTTTAAGAATATCAGCAAGTATATCAGCTCCAGTACTTGTCATGGAAAAGGGTATCCTAAAAATCATAGTTTATATAGTTTTCAACACACTACTTTCATCCCACAAGATGAAGCTAACTCATAGACTTCAGTCTTGGATCATGGTTTAAAAAAAGAATATCAGGCTACATGAGCACTGATAAAACAATAACATAACAGAACAAGTACCACCAGTAGTGAGTTCGCTACCAACCTTTTCATTACATTTGGCATGAACCTATCAACAGAGCATGAAACAAAAAACTGTCCATCAGGTGAAAACCTTGCACACTCTGGGTGACTTTTCAACCTCTATTGCCCAAGGATGAACTAGTTAATTCCTGAATTCTAAGCAATGTCTGTATTGCTTCATCAGTATTCCCTCTGAGAAACAAAAAAACAAGTTAACAACTGAAATACCCCTAACCTTAAAAATATAATTAAATGATCTATTAATGATCTAAGATGATTATTAAACATCTAAATATTATTGGGGAACAATCTAAAAGATCTCAACAAGGCAAAACACGCCTTAAGATCGGTAAGCCAAAAATGTGCTTTAAGACACCATAAAGATTGTGTGACCTCAAATAGGATCCAAAGTGGATTCCTAAGTTTATAATGAAGTAAGGAACACAACAAAACCGTTCTCAAGGAGAACTAAGCTCAGGAACACCCTGTGACACAAAACGTGCACTAAAACCTAAAGCACGTTTTTGTGAGATTGCCTTTTAAATTGATTTTTAATGGGCTTAAAAATTATAATTATCCTTAAATGATATTTAATCATATTATATCATATTAGGAATTTAATTCCAAATTTTACAGATTTTTACAAATTTAATATTAAAATATTAATAAAACCCTAAAGTGGGGCCCGCATGAGTCAATATTGACCAAGCATGGTCAATGGTCAATTAATTGACCCATTTGAACCAAGGAAACCGGCTGGCAATAAGAGAGAGGCAGCTTGCAATAATTGTTGGCCAAATTGATACCTAACTTCAATTTGCAATAGTAACCTTTACTTTTTCTATTATTTCAAATCTTTCCACTCTTTCCTTCCTTCCTTGTCCGATTTCCTCTTGCCCAGCCGAGCTCCTCCCTTCCTTTGAAGCTCTCAAGGTCTGTTCTTGAGCATGGAAGGCAAGCCTAGCTCCTAAGCTCCTAATGTAAGTGTTTTAATGTCATTTTTAGCTCTTTTTTCTTCATCTTCTCACCACCAACGCCTAGATTTCGTGGCTCATCAATTCCTATGGCTTATTCTCAGTGTTCTAAGGTTAGAACAAGAGCTAAAATCGGTTGAGACCAGTAAGGGACCAAGGTTGTTCAAATCTACATTTTAAGGTAAAAATGTGCTTTAAGCTCATAACTTTTGATTCCCTTCGAGTTTTGGCTGTGAAACTTTGGTCATAGCCTCATCTTCTTCTCTTCTTCATGTGGAATCTGTTGGTTAGCCATTTGGAGCAAAGGTGACCAAGATCCAAGAGAAATACTCTCTTTTAAGGTATTTTTCCAAGGTAAAACCTTATAACAAGGTAACATTTCAGATCTAACCATTTCCTATGTTAATATGCTGGATCTAACACCTTTTGGTGTGTTTGGTTCAGGTCGAAATCACTTAGAACTTCCCTTGCATTTTAAGGTGATTTTTGCCTTAAATCTTACATTAATTATTCCTTATGGTTAAGCTCAAGCTTGGAGTGTAACCATATCTTGTTTTGTGTGTTTAAACATGTCTAAATCATGTGGTGATTTTTCCTACAAGTGGCCGAGAGCATACAAGGCATAATCAAGGTATAAACACCTTAAACTTATGATTTTTACAATTTTTAAGCACTATATATATAAGCCGAAGTGAAACTTCAAATATAGGTCATATTGACCTAAAAATGGAAAAAATGGCTAAGATAAATTAAGCTAGTCATTTAAGAGATTTAATTAACATAATGGTCAAATTATGACATTATGTGGAAAAATAATTAAACCTAAGTGAGGCCGAAATATATGCTATATTTTGAGACATTTATTGTGTAATTTATTTTGCAAGTTCAAGGTTGTAATAAGGCCATGTCATTAGGCCATTTTAATTTAAGTTTATAAGCTTATTTAGTTTTATTTATGCTTATAATTAAAATTGGGGCCAATTCGTAATTATTAGGAATTAGAAAGCCGTGGGCTTAATTTAGACAATTTAGGGTTTTTAAATGAATTTAAAAAAATTATAACATTTTATAAAGTTTTGGGTCAAAATTGTAAAAATAGAAAAGTATAGGTATTATTGTAATTACCGAAAAATTGGTTCCCATTGGTATTAGGAGTCAAAGTTGACTATATAGGAGACTTTGACCAAGTTTAGAAAATTTAAGAAATTAAAATACTACCTTATAATAAGATACTTATTAAATTGTAAAAGATTTATAAGTTTGGGGTAGTAATGTAATTACCGAATTAAGGGTGCTAAATGGAGTTTAGTAAAGTCCTTAAGTTATTAGAAATTTTTAGAAGTTTATTTGGTTAAATTTGGAGTTCATATGAATTATATAAGTATAATATATGGTATTTTATAACATTGTTACAAATAGGTAACAAATGTATAGAAACCGTGAATTAAAAGAAGTATAAGGTTAGGAATAATATTTATAACCTTTTGGTATAGTTTGGTAATTTTTGGAATTATATAAGGTTTTATAAAGATATATGTATAATATATAGTTTTAATGGAATTAGAAAACTATGTATTATAAATTGGATTGAATTGTGATTTTATAGAAGTTTAGTGGTTATAAGTAAAAGCCGAAAATATAAGGGTTTGGTATTTTAAAACAAAATAAACTATAGGTTATAATTGTTTTAATGACTTAAATGTCATAAGATATGTTATATAAATAAATGACATTATATTAATTAAGTGGTGGATTTTGTAAATATTTAAGAACATAGGTGCTGTTCGAAAATATTAACATTTTTAAATGGAATTTATAATATGGTTTTAATGTTATAAGAATTATAACATTTATAATATAAGAGTATTCATTAAAAGAATGAATATAGATTATAAGACTTACCATATAATAAATAGTTCCATACACATATATAAATAAATATATGTAATGGTGTAGAAAATGTGATGGTTCAATAATTATAAATTATCATAATTAAAATGATAATAGATAAGGAGAAAAGAATTATAAACATTAGATATGGAAATTCTAATGTTAAGAGTATTCATGGGATAATAAGATTTAATATTAAAAGTATAGTTTACAAATGAATTATACCACATTAAAAAAAAAAAAGAGACAAACCTTAGAAAAATAAATACTAAGGTAAGATGCATAGTGCATGACAAAGGACCACATGCAATAATGAAACAAACTATACGACTACAAACATTAAGTTACATGCGATAACAAGTTTAACAATAACTATACAATATAAAACAAGACTACGCATGTAATAAACACTTTTCCAATCTCGAGTTAAACCTAAAACCCGACAAACATTGATAGTTAATAACGGGGGGTTAACCGGGAGGTGTTAGTGACGGTACGGGGTACCGTAGATTGTGTTGTTATACGGTATGCTAATCAGTAGCATTATGTATTGTTTAGATTGTTAGACTACACAAGGAGCATAGGATCTTGCTGATTCATACTCCACCGTAATACATCAGGGTGAACGGTATGTTGTTATGTGTCTCTGATTGTCTCTGAGGGCTTCCTCAGTTCAGACTTCTGTGTGATCTGTGATAAGATTGTTTGTCTGAATGTGATAATTAATATGCATGAATTGTATATTTATAGCTGCTTATTATTTACTGTTGTTGAGTTAACAGTATTGGTTCGTATATATGAACCTATATATAAAACGAACTAGCGGCTATGGTGCTATCTTATATGAAAATAAGGAACGTCAGAAAAACGTTGTAGCACTAGGATAATAATATATATATTATCCGAGACTTTTATACGGAGCATTGGCCTTTCTATACGCCGCCCGTATCTAACACTGGATCCCGAGTTTACAGACTCCGGATTGGACTAATGACCTTAGTCTGCTGTGTTAGGAAAATAAAATGGTAATGCGATGCGATGGTATAATTAATAAGGAAGGAAAGAAAGCCAAGAGGATGTGGCTCTTGGTGCGCGCTGTGATCACAAAAACGATACCAGGATGTCCGCGTACGGGTCCGCAAGTATCAAGAAAATTTCCCGTGAGCTAGAATGGCTCGTTGGTCGGAGACTCTACCGTTGGAGTGGCTACTGCCGTGGGTGACCCGCCAATATATGGGTAACTAGAGACATGTCGTTTAATGAGACATTGTCACTAGGTATAACTGAACAATAATACATTGAGAATTATACAGTGGCGAACGATATTGGTTTCTATACCATGGACGAGAATTAATACTTGTTATCATTCTCGTTGTTTCGCTTGTTGTTCATTGGTTATACTTGTGGTATATTATGTTGATGTGGGTGTTTATTGTATGGATGTTACTGTTAATTGTTTTACAGTTTTAAATATTAAAACGGTATTGCATGTAATGAACCTCATGCTCTCGACCAAATAATTGAGGGGTCTTTGGGGGCATGACGGGGCATGTGATGACATACTCAGCAGGGGCTGATTCCATACCACAAACCATCTTTATTTCAGGTGATTAGCTGGTGGGTCGCAGCGAGGTGACCATTGTGATAGTACGGTTGGTTTAGACTTGGTACGGTGTGATACTCAGGTGGTTTTGGACTCGGGTTGTTTAACCGAGGTGTATTGATTTAGATGCTCACGGTCTGTAATAATTGTTGATGTTAGATTTGTTTTAAGTTGTTTAAGTTCTACTATCTATCTCTTGTGGTCACTGCGGGAATACGTTTCGCAAGTTGATTATCAGGTAAATCGTTATCACCCGTATGGGCGAGTGATAACAGTGACACCATTAGGGCGATAGTTTATTATTTACCGCTGCGAGATATTATTGTGCGCGACTTTATAGGATTTAGGAACCGATTAGTAGGGGTGTTACAAAAGTGGTATCAGAGCGGAGTACCGCTCTGATTACAAGAGATAGTAGTTTAAGTACCGTGAGCCTAGGTTATTCACACACCATACCAAGAGATAGTTGTAAATGATTTGAGTTAGGTTATGGTGAAAGTACAGTATTTATACCAAGAGCTGACCTTGATTCTGAATTCTGGGGAGGCGATCAGCAGGCAGAGGAGTGGTGGAAGAGGCGGCGGGCCTGGAGCAGGTCCTCCGGAGGCCCCAGCCGCGGGCGTGGCTGAGACGGTAGCTGCCGTCTTCGCTCAGCTAGCCCAGATGGGAGGTATCCACATAGGAGCACCACCTGCACCACCGGTAGTCCCACCCGTACCCGCACCTAGAGAGCCGAATTGGCTGAAGAGCGTAGCTGACACGCGAGTACCTACCTATGATGGAGTTGCTGACCCCACTGTCCTCGAGAGATACATCGTTGAGCACGAGAAGGCGTTTGATGCCATACATGTGCCTGCTGAGCACCGAGTTGATATAGCAGCCTTTCACCTGAAGGACGCTGCCAGCACGTGGTGGAGGTCCGTGAAGGCACATTATCTTGCTATAGAGGGTTTTGGGTGGACTGGTTTCGTGGAATTGTTGAGAGAGAAGTATTATCCTGCTCATCTGAAGCAGAGGAAGAGGGAGGAGTTTGAGGCCCTGAGGCAGGGTATATGACAGTAGATCAGTACTACGCCTTGTTTATTGGGCTCTTGGACTTCGTCCCAGGAGTTGTTTATTCTGATGCTGTGAAAGTAGAGAAGTTTAGAGGCGGGTTGAGATATGCTATTAAGGCCGCCATGGGTGCTACCTTGTACCCTACGGTTCAGGTAAAACTAATTGACAGTTTGTACCTTGTAACTAGTTGATTCATTACAGTTCGGGGAACTCATTGATACATTGCAGGAGTGTTATGACGCGCTTCTCGGACTGAGATGATGGTGAACAGCCGGGAGGACGGCCAGGGGCAGAAGCGTAAGGCCCCAGAGAAAGAGGCAGAGACTGAGGCTGGAGGCGGAGGCAGTAAGGGCTGGAAGTAAGAACCACCTTAAGTTATTTAATCCATTTAAATTACTTACTTACTGCCTGCTTTTATACCTGCTAATCCTGACACTTTGACGATCACAGGAAGAAGAAGTTCTCCTGGAGGGAGAAGAAGAAGGAGCAGGCCAGCCAAAAGGGTAAAGACAAGGTCCCGTTGCTGACCGGGCCTACCTACGATGTGCAGCCTCTTAGATCTGTACCCCCTAAGGGTAAGCGATCTAACCTTGTGAATAAATTGTGTACTACACTACCCATTACCATCCTTGTACTAACCTGAGTGTGACATGATAATAGGTTCTGCACCCCAGCGCCACTTTCACTGCAAGCGCTGTGGTAAAGACCACCCGGGTGTCGACTGCACCGGGCAAGCGGTGGACTGCCACCACTGTGGAAAGAAGGGCCACAGGTCGTTCGAGTGCTTTAATAATCCAGATAGCCGAGCGTACCGCCCACCGAAGGGGACTCAGGGCGCACCTACTGGAGGAGGTGGAGCCGAGGTGGCCAGAGGGGGCCGGCGCCCCAAGCCCAGAGAGGCAGCAGCAGCAGCAGCAGCAGAACCAGGGCCAGAGGAACCCGCCGGGCAACCGTATGCTGAATGCAGCGGGAGCTTCAGGCGCTGGCACTAGTACCCAGCGCGGTGAAGGTTAGCATTTGAAACCTTAACCATTGTATGAAAGCATGACTAAGTGTTAAACGTTTTACCTTGGCATGAATGTGTTTAAATTACCGTTTTAGATAAACAACTTACCTAGGAAACCTTTTACCTCTTAGGAGACTTCGATATCTGCTATCCCACACTTACAAGACAGAGATCACCTAGACCCGTGGAAGAAAGACGGGAGTACCCTAGTGAGTTGTGTCATGTAGTCAGACCGGGCATGATACTTCTCAGAGAGTTCCTAACCCTAGATGAGCAAATCACCATAGTGAATGAGTGTAGAGCTTTGGGTAAGGGCATAGGAGGTTTTTATACCCCTGTATTTACTAGTGGTTCTAGAATGAAACTGCACATGATGTGCTTAGGAAAAGATTGGGATCCACAAGCTAGGGTTTATCGAGAGGTGAGGATGGTAGGTGACGTATCTATACCTAGTATACCTGAGAGTTTCCTTACCTTGGTGAGAAACGCAATGGATATTGCTCAAGACTGTGAGGTTTATCCATTACCCGACATGACACCTGACGTTTGCATCATCAATTACTATGAACAGGGAGGGAAGCTTGGAATGCACCAGGACTGTGATGAGACGACCGAGTCCATCACCAGGGGAATACCAGTTGTATCTTTTTCCATCGGCGATGATGCTGAGTTATTATGGAGACCAGAAGAGGATGGATCTAGCAAGCAAGATCATCCTCAAGTCTGGAGATGTGTTAGTATTTGGTGGAGAGTCGAGGCTTGTATATCATGGTATTAAGAGCATTAAGCTCAATACCGCACCACCCGCTTTAGTGAATGATACCCACATCCGACCTGGCCGTTTAAATTTGACTTTCAGACAGTATTGATGTAATAGTAGTAGTTAAGTGTGTAACCTTGTAATACAGTTGGATGAATGAAATAAGAGTTTCTACCTTCAAGTATGTTCAGTTTTGTTGATACCGATAATTCATAACTTCAGGCTATAGTAATGGAAAGGAGGGTACCATCTGCATCCTAGACATGGCGCAAGCCAAGGAGTCTGGTAATGTCATCACAGGTATGACAATTACAAACAACAGTAAATTAGTGATTTATTGGGACTCGATGCTAATACGAGAGGTAATCTCAGGTACCTTTCCTATTGATGGTGTTAGTGCTTCCGTATTGTTCGACTCAGGGGCTTCGCATTCTTTTATTTCCTCGATTTGCTAAGAAGCTGGGGGCCACCCCCGAACAGCTTTCAGACTTTCAGTCACCCTTCCTTCGAAGGAGAAAGTAGGTTGCACCAGACAGTATACAGGGTTAGAGATCAGCATTATGACTGAGACCTTCCCATTGATCTGATGAGTTCAAAACTTGGGTTTTGACATCATAGTGGGCATGGATTGGCTACAGAAGCATAGGGGCCGCCTTCATTGTGCAGAGCATCGACTACTACTGAAGGGGCCGAGCGGCAAGACAGTGTCATACCGCAGTGTGAGGAGAGAGCCGACTGTCAAGATCGTGTCAGCATTGTCCCTGATGAAGGATGTTAGGAAGGGCCGACAAGCCTTCCTCTGTTATGTACAGGACACGAGACAGAGCGACGTGACGGACGTAGACATTCCAGTCGTGGTAGATTTTCCCGATATTTCCTGATGAGCTGCCAGGCATGCCGCCTGTGCGCGAGGTTGAGTTCGCCGTCGACTTGTTGCCAGGTACGGGCCCCATTGCTAAGGCACCCTACCGTATGGCACCGGCTGAGATGAGGGAGCTGAAGCTACAGCTGGAGGACCTCCTCGACAAGGGATTCATTCGACCTAGTGTTTCTCCTTGGGGTGCTCCAGTGCTGTTCGTCAAGAAAAAGGACGGCAGTATGCGACTCTGCATCGACTACCGCGAGCTTAATGCGGTTACAGTCAAGAACAAGTACCCATTACCACGGATAGATGATTTGTTTGATCAGCTGAGAGGAGCCAGTGTGTTCTCGAAGATAGACCTCAGATCTGGCTACCATCAGATTAGGATTGCAGAGGGTGACATTGAGAAGACAGCTTTCAGGACACGGTATGGACACTACGAGTTCACCGTTATGCCATTCGGACTGACGAATGCGCCAGCCATATTCATGGACTTGATGAACCGACTTTTTAGAGAGCATCTTGATAGTTCAGTTGTAGTCTTCATCGACGATATTCTGATCTATTCAAAAACCAAGGAAGACCATGAGTTCCATTTGCGACAGGTGTTGAATATTATGAGAGTGAACCAGCTGTATGCCAAACTCTCTAAGTGTGAGTTCTGGTTAGACAGCGTGTCATTTCTAGGACACATTATATCAGCTAGCGGCATATCTGTAGATCCTGCTAAGATTGAGGCAGTGAAGAGTTGGCCAAGGCCGAAGACAGTCACAGACGTCCGTAGCTTTCTGGGTTTGGCAGGGTATTATCGAAGATTGTGAAGGACTTCTCCAAGGAAGCCAAACCGATGACTAATCTAATGAAGAAGGAATCCCAGTTCTTATGGTCTGCAGAGTGTGAGCAGTCCTTTCAGACGCTGAAGGATCTCCTGACATCAGCGCCCGTTCTTACTATCCCTGAGGGCACTGATGGGTTCGAGGTATACTGTGATGCCTCTGGAACCGGTCTAGGCTGTGTGCTTATGCAGCACGGGAAGGTAGTTGCTTACGCATCCCGACAGCTGAAGAAGCATGAGGTGAATTACCCCACACATGACCTTGAGTTAGGCGCAGTAGTCTTCGCTTTGAAGATCTGGCGACATTATTTGTATGGTGTGACAGTCACTATCTACTCTGATCACAAGAGTCTACAGCATCTCTTCTCGCAGAAGGAGCTGAACATGCGACAGAGAAGATGGGTCGAGTTCTTGAAGGACTACGATATAGACCTGAGGTACAAAGAGGGCAAGGCGAATGTGGTAGCTGATGCCCTGAGCCGCAGAGCTCATTCATTGTTCACTTTATTAGCAAACAGCAGTATGATTGATGAGATACGAGCTGCACAGGAGAGTGATCACTATATGCAGAGTATCAGGCAGAAAATGATAGATGGTGTTTTGAGAGGCTAAAATATGACTTTCGAACTGTGCGATGATGGCATGATTCGACTGAAGGGCCGTTTGTGTATTCCGGAGTCGTCTCCTGACTGAAGGAGAAGATACTCCAGGAGGCTCATTGCTCGTCCTTATCCGTCCACCCTGGTTCGTCGAAGATGTATAAGGATTTGAAGGTTCATTTCTGGTGGAGCGGGATGAAGAAGGATGTAGCTGAGTATGTGGCTAGATGCTTGACCTGTCAGAAGGTTAAGTTTGAGCATAGGAGACCCGGAGGTTTAGTGCAGTCTATGCCTATTCCTTGTTGGAAGTTCGAGGACATTTCGATGGATTTCGTTGTCGGTCTCCCACCGACTAAGGGAGGACTGAACACGATTGGGTCATTGAAATACCCTATTAAAAATAGTGATTAATTAGGCTAATAAGTAGTTTAGAGGCTTAATTAAGTATAAATAATCACAAGGGAACAAATCCCGAAGAAAACGGATCCTTGAAATGGATTAAAAACACTAATAAACATTAAAGCGCGTTTTTCGAGGTAACCGGGAAAAGGTCTTAAGCGGGTCAAATAGACTCATAACAGTTTTGGTCACTAAATAACCATTAATAAATATTAGTGAAGCTTTGGGACCAATAAAATCAATAAAACGAGAGATTAGTAAAAACTGTCAAAAACGGCAAGTTGTGGGGTAGAAACATAAATAACTGAAACTAATGTGTCCACTTTTAAAATAAAAAGTGAATTGTGTGTGTGTGTGGGGGTGCCAGCCGGCCCCTATTCCCCCTCTCACTCATCACTAATTCCTCTCTATTTACAAACAAACAAAACAATAAAGAAACCCCCACCCTCACGTTATTCTCTCTCTCCTCCATTCCCTATTCTCCCCACGTGACAGCAGCCCTCACTCTCTCTTTTTCCTCTCTTCTTCAACATCCATCGACATCCATGGAGAAATAAGAAACACCCACAAACTCTATCTTCTCCCTTTGTAACCTCCTCCCACTCTTCCAAAATTATAAAAATACCACCATTGTAATCCTCTCCTCAAGAGCTACATTTTCATCTTTCCAAATCCAAAAACGAGCATTTTCGATTTTGAGGGTATTCCCCATTTGAAGCTTCAACACCACCATTAGAAGGCCCTTATTCTCCTTGTTCTTCTAAGGTAAAAATATCTTCAAAAACTCCATCTTTTTCTAGCCTAAATGGCAAAACGAAATTTAGACTAAACCTTGTTTGGTCTCTTGTATGTCCAGCCGATTTTGGCATTTTGGTGGTGTGAGAAACCTTGTTCTTGAGCTATCCCAAACAGCTCTTGTGCTCTTGGAAGGTAATAAATTTTCTAAACCCTAAAACCTAGATTAAAGCTTGATTAATGGTTAGGGTTAGTTCATAGTATTGAATGGTGTATGTGAATGGTTGTAGTGTTAGTGGATTGAGACTCCAAAACCGGTAGAGAAAGAGGAAGGAGAAAGAAAGAAGAAGCTTGTGAAATAACAAGGTAATATACTTGTCCTTGTGTAGTCTTGTAAATGAGTATGTAACAGATTATTAGTAATGAAAATTGGTATTGTAAAATGATAATGCATTAGTAGTATAATGTGGAGAGTACAAGTATTTTGAAGCTTTAAAAGACATGTAAAACTGTTACAAAACAGATTGGGGATTAGTGTTTGTGTGCAGGAAATTTTGTAGTGTTTTAGGAGTGTTTTAGTATTAGTATAGTATATAGGAGCTTGGATATTGATGTCTATTGTAACAGGTGAAATAAGTGTGGAATTGTGAACTAGAATGAGTGGTGAGAGTGTAAAAATATAGGGGAGGTTATGTCAAAATTTACCTAGAATTATAACACTTGGTGAATTTTAAACTAGGTGAATAATGTAAGTTGCAACAGATTTTGAAATAGATTGATAGAGGGAAGATGGGGAGAGATAGTTAATGTAATTGTAATGTGCTAGAGGTGTTAGAATGACAGTAGAAGAGGGAGTTGTAGATGGAGAGTGTTAGAGTTAAAATCTGTAACAAAAGACATTAGGGAAGAAAACTGTTAAGTGTTGAGTTGAAATTAAGAGAATTGTGTATATAAGTTAGTATAAAGTTGTGTAATGAATTAGGAAATGAATTAGCATGATTTAGGGTGTTTAAATTGCACAAAAACATGTTAGGATGTATGTAGGAGATTGGGGAAACAATGGTGCAATTGGGAAAGAAAAATAAAAACTGTAACAAGATTCTGGAACCGTCCGACCCAGACGGTGAGTCGGACGTGGGTCGGACGGGGCTTAAGAAACGAAAACCATACTTTCTGGAATGGTCCGACCCAGAGCCGTGAGTCGGACGTGGGTCGGACATGGCTTAAATTTCGAAATAAAACATTCTGTAATGGTCCGACCCAGGACGGTGGATCGGACGTGGGTCGGACGGGCAAAAAAAATAGCGGTCGAAGTTTCTGACTTCGTCCGACCCAGACGGTGAGTCGGACCTGGGTCGGACGGAGCTTAGACTCGAGACCCAAAACCTTCTGGAATGGTCCGACCCAGAGGGTATGGGTCGGACGGAATAGTGCTGGGTCGGACAGGGTAATTTTCTGGAACCGAATCTTACTGGAATGGTCCGACCCAGGGCTTGGGTCGGACGGTGGGTCGGACGGCCCAATCCTGACAAAAAAAAAATATTTTAATTTAAATAATAATTGTATATATATGTATATGTATACCCATACATATATGTATATGTACATGAATGTAAGCATGCCAACCTTAAGTAATGAAAAATGAGTAAGTAATGTGTAAGTGTAAGAAGTATAAGGACATAGTAAGTATGAGTTAAGTAATGATAGTTAGATTAATCATTTAATTGTATGTGTATAATAGGATTTGATTTGTGACACCGAAGGACGTTTGGAATCACGTACAACGGTGAACGGTATGGATTCCTCATGCCCCGTATGCTATCTTGGTTACTCTGATTTGTGTGTTGTGTGCTAATTGATCACCAAATAAGATAAATGCACGAATCGGAGTTAATATGCATACTTGTGAATATGTAGTGTTGTATGATGTTGTATATCCTCTTTAAATCATAGTTTGTATAATTCATGAAATGTATGGATGATAATGAATGTGTGTATGTATGTTGTATTGTACCGTGACCGTTATTTATTGTGTTTGGACTTCTAACTTGTTCCTAACAAGCTAACCATCCTAACTTAAAATGGTAATTAAATTGGAATGAGTAGAAGTCCGATATAGTTTCGGCCACGCGTGAGGATGCGGAGTCACGAGAGGTTGGCTCCAATTCCTGACTCTTAAACTGGTCCGCGGCCCAAATCCCTTAAGTGGGTAGCATCCCGGATTAGTGAGTCAAGTAAATCCCGGATGTGGGACGGTGTAGTCCCCAAGGCCGGAGGTCCCGACGACTTGACTTGAGTATAAGTAAGTAAGTAAGAACGAGTAAGTAAAGTAATTGAAAGTAAGTAATTGTAAGTAAGAAAATAAGTAATGAGTAAAGAGTAAAGCATTCCGATTAACCCGGATGCAAAATTTGGCTAACCTTGTGAAGGTAAGTAAGTTGTGTGCTACTACATTGTTGCCTTGAATTGTGTAATGTATTGTATGAGCATGGATGATGTTAAAAGCATGTATGTATGAAGTAAATGAATGGCATGTTTAGTGGACGTCAAATAGTCGGCGTGCCCTAGCTAGCACGCGGTATATGCGGAGTCCATATGCAGCGTTTGCTGAGCCCCTTGGGGCACCATTTTTACTACACGCAGGTACTCGAGATTGATGAAGATGCTGAGGACATAGTTATATTTCTTTATCCTTTTTGATTGTAAACAATGAATTTGAGATGGGTACTAAGTAGTACAGGGCTACAGTTTTTGATTAGCCGGTGTACCATGGGGTACACCTTTTTGGATATTGGGAAAGGAGCATTGGTATAGAGAGTAGCTTTAGAAACTCATTCTTTTGGTAAGCTTGAAAGGTTGTAATTGGATATACTTTAAATACTCACTCGTGATCCAGGATGTAAGTATTTGGCATATGTTATTTTGGTAAGTAATTTAGTAGCTCGGTACGTTATGTTCATCAGACCGTGACTGTAAGTATTAGTAGCCTAGCTAGCCGTATGGGCGGTTAGCGGCATTGTTTCACCCGCCGTAGTAAGTATGTAATAATTCCGCTGCGAACTCGTAGGATTAATAGGACGAGTAGACGATAGGCATAGGATTAGCGGTTGGGGTGTTACAAAAAGTGGTATCAGAGCGTAGTTACGCTCTGATGTCCGTAGTACCGAGTTTAGGATTTCAACCGTCTTAAGATGGATACTTAGAAACCTAACTAGGAATTACCGTTGTCAACAACGGATACCCTAAACGTTCTTAGGAACGATACCTTGCTTAAATTCCAAGACCTTTGGGTCATATCTTGCAAGCCTAACGTAACTGTTAAACATTCAGATGTCAGGACGAGGCCGAGGCCGACCTAGAGGCGAAGCCTTGGATGGAACCGGCGCGCAGACGATAGCTGAGATCGTCGCCGCCACAGTAGCACAGATGCTACCCCAAGTAATCCAAGCGGTACAACAATCCCAACAAACCCAACAAACTCAAACGGGGCCAACCCCTCCTCCGCCACCCAGAGAAGCGAACTGGGTAAAAGCTGTAGCGGAGCTCCGCCCTCCTTGCTTTAGGGGCGAGAGTGATCCGGCTAAGCTCGAGGCCTACATCTCCGAGATGGAGACGGCTTTCGAAACACTCGAAGCTCCTGTTGGAGTTCGAGTCAGAGTTGCTGCCTACTACTTAAAGGATGCTGCAATGGATTGGTGGAAGCTGGTCAAGCACGAGCACGTCAGCGACCCCACATTCGACTGGGATTCTTTTGCATCTCTCCTCCGTTCAAAATACTACCCCGAACACGTGAAAACAAAGAAAAGGCTAGAGCTGGACGCCTTAAAGATGACAGACAAGATGTCTGTGGATGATACTACCGCACCTTCACCTCCATTCTCCGTCTCCTCCCCGATCTTGGATACACCGGCCAGGTGTTGTCGATCGCTTCTATGGCGGTCTGAGCCATCGCCTATGGTACGGTATGGGCTATACCAGATTTACCTCCCTTCAGGTAAATAACGGTTAACCCTTAGTATCATTTCAATTCCTTAAATTCCTTGAATTCTTTGAATCCTTTCCTTATCCTTTCCTTGAATGAGAATCCCGGCTAATACCTGAAATTTCAGGAGTGTTATCACGCGACTTCTCACGTTGAGATCACTTGCCAACTAAGGGATGAAGAAACCGCGCTGAAGCGCAAGGCCAATAACAAGAATACCAATGGCGAGGAGCAGAACCAGGGTAAAAGCTGGAAGAAGAAGAAAGGGAACTTCTTTTCTCAGAAGAAGTCCCCAAGTGAGAGTAGTGCCCATGCTGAGCAGGGCAAACCATCTGAGTTACTTCAGCTTGGTTATTCTGCACCGGTGGCAGCCAAGCCACTGAGATAGCACCCACCAAAGGGTAAATTCCTAATCCAATTCGTATTCGCATAAGTATCGTATAAGCATCATTTCTAGTATACCCACGCACACATGTGCTGACCCTCTTACCTCAGGTTCTAGCTCCGGAGCCGCCAAAACCTTCTCCGACGGCCGCACCTATGTGTGCAGAAAGTGCAACCAGGACCATCCTGGTAAGGACTGCTACGGGAGGGAGATCAAATGCTACAACTGCCAGAAGCTGGGACACACAGCTAACAAGTGCCCAGAGAGTGGAAAGCCGAAGGGTACCTTCCAGAACTACAAGCAGAGAGAGGGCAAGGAGGTGGCATCCGGCGATGCACCGGCCCAGCAGGCACCTCAGGGACAGGGATCCCGGGGCCCTCAGAGAGGCGCACCTCAGAGGCAGCCTGTTCTCCATGTGATTGACCGCGATGGGCCCGGTTCGAAATCCGGCCAAGGTAATCACCTAAACCTTTAATCCTTGAAATAGCATGCCTAGTAGTAGAGTAACTGTATGAGTGAATGCATGAGTAAATAAACAAGTGTATAGTGAACATGAAATGGAGTAGTTGAAACTAGTACTCACCGTAGATGAAATTTGTAACCATAGGAAACTTTAGTATCTGTTACCCGATACCGGTAACCTTCAATCAAGAAGAGATCGACATCACCAACCACGACTACACCAACAAACAGTGTCAGGTCATCCGACCAGGTATGATTTTATTAAAAGGATACCTGACACCCGAAGCGCAAATCTCAATCATCCGACGATGCAACGAGCTAGGAACGGGTCAAGGTGGATTTTACACACCCGAATTCCCCGGTGGAGCTAAGATGAAGCTGAAGATGATTGCTTGGGAAATGACTGGAATCCTTATACCAAGACATACTAGGAGACACGAACACAAGACGGAGCGACGCCACCGACAATACCACCAGAGTTTCAGACCCTCATCACACAAGCAGTAGAACTTGCACAACAATGTGAATCTGAACCGATCCCCGCACTTGAAGCGGACCTTTGTATCGTCAACTTCTATGAAAAAGAAGGACGACTTGGGTTACACCAAGACAAGGACGAGACAGCGAATCTCTTGAGCAAGGAGTGCCCGTAGTCTTGGTCCATTGGTGATGACGCCGTATTCCTGTATAGCGAGCAGAAGCGTGTGGACCTCGCACAGAAACTGGTATTGAGATCAGGAGATGTCCTAATCATGGGTGGAAACTCTAGGATGCTGTATCACGGGATCAATAAGATCAAGTTGAACACGGCACCACCGGCAATAATCAATGCCACACACATGAAACCAGGACGCCTGAACCTTACCTTTAGAAAATATTAAATTCCTAGTATCATGTAATCTTTTAGTAACGTGTATTAGAGACACGGTATGTATGATGGTTGGTTTATCAATAAAGCAGTGTTTATTTAATTCCACTTGTGTCCACCATCAATACTTATCCAATTGTGAATCCATAGGTTGTGGACTCGGTACCGAAGGTAACCTGAGCATCCTCACCGAAGCACAGCCGCAGAAGCGGCACCATTCTAACGGGAACCTTCCCAGTAAATGGCATTGATGCCAATGTTATTCGACTCCGGCGCCTCTCACACTTTCATATCACCATCCTTTGTGAAGAGGTTGAAGCTAGATGCGGATGAGCTACCGAACTTCATGGTTACTCTCCCATCGAAGGAGCGAGTAAAGTGCACCAAATACTATCATCAGCCACAATCCAAATCAAAGGCGAATCGTTTCCCATTCCTTCATCGAATTCAATGGATTGGGATTCGACGTAATCATTGGGATGAATTGGTTGGAGCGAACAAGGGTAGAATCCTCTGCGCCGAGCATCGTTTGCTGCTCAAGAGTCCTTCTGGGGTTACCGTATCTTACCGCCAGAGACCGAGAGAGCCTTCGACCACACTCATATCTGCCATGGCTATGTACCGGGAGCTCAGAAAGGGCCAAGAAGTGTATCTTTGTTATGTACAAGACCTGGAGCGAGATCCAGAGTTCAGTGATGAAGTACCCATTGTATCCGAGTATCCCGATGTATTCCCTAAGGAGCTACCCGGCATGCCACCACCGAGAGCAGTGGAATTCGAATTGATCTATTGCCAGGTACCGGTCCCATTGCCAGGGCACCGTACCGCATGGCACCAGCAGAGATGACCGAATTGAAGGAACAGTTGAGAGATCTTCTAGACAAAGGGTTTATACGCCCGAGCGTATCACCCTGGGGAGCACCGGTTCTCTTCATGAAGAAGAAGGACGGTAGCCTCCGCCTTTGCATTGACTACCGCGAGCTGAATGCGGTCACAGTCAAGAATAAATACCCACTACCACGCATCGATGACCTATTCGACCAATTGAAAGGAGCCTCAGTCTTCTCCAAGATCGACCTCCGTTCAGGGTATCATCAGATTGCAATCAAAGAGCAAGACATTGAGAAAACGGCATTCCGTACCAGATATGGCCACTACAAATTCACAGTGATGCCATTCGGTTTGTCAAACGCACCGGCAAAATTCATGGACCTCATGAATCGACTATTCAGTGAGCAATTGGACACTTCGGTTGTGGTCTTCATCGACGACATCCTTGTATATTCCAAATCACCAGAGGAACATGAAATTCACTTGAGGAAAGTGCTAGAGACACTGCGCGAGAACCAGCTTTATGCGAAGTTCTCCAAATGCGAGTTTTGGCTTGATCAGGTATCATTCCTTGGACATGTCATCTCGAGCGCAGGTATCTCAGTTGACCCTTCTAAGGTAGAAGCTGTACGATCATGGCCTAGACCCAAGACTGTTACCGACATTAGGAGCTTTCTTGGTCTAGCCGGTTACTACCGGAGATTCGTAAGGGACTTCTCGAAAGTCGCCAAGCCCATGACTACATTGATGAAGAAAGATGCACCGTTTGTATGGACAGACGAGTGCGAGCTATCATTTCAGAAACTGAAAGACTCATTGACCTCAGCGCCCGTCCTTACTCTTCCAGAGGGCACAGAGGGATTTGAGGTGTACTGTGATGCATCAGGCAAAGGAATGGGATGCGTACTCATGCAGCATGGCAAGGTTGTGGCTTATGCCTCCCGCCAGCTGAAGAAACATGAGGAAATTACCCGACTCACGACTTAGAGTTAGGAGCCATTGTCTTCGCCTTGAAGATATGGCGACACTATCTCTATGGGGTAAGCATCACCATCTACTTCGACCATAAGAGCTTACAGTATGTATTCACCAGAAAGAACTGAATCTGAGACAGAGAAGATGGATGGAATTCCTTTCAGACTATGACATCAACTTGCAATATAAGGAAGGGAAGGCAAACATTGTAGCCGACGCCCTGAGCCGTCGAGCACACTCGCTCCATTCGCTACTCGCTTCTTCTAGCTTGGTTGACGAGGTGCGAGATGCTCAGTTGAGCGACCCTTACCTAACCGAAATCAGACAAAAGATCGAGAATGGTACGTTTGAGAAGAAAAAGTATGATTTTAAGGTACATGAAGATGGTTTGATTCGGTTGAATGGCAGGCTATGCGTCCCCCGAAGCAATGCTGAGCTAAGGGATCGCATCCTGCGAGAGTCACATAGTTCTACATTATCAGTCCATCCGGGAGCCTCCAAGATGTACAAAGACATGAAGAGGTACTTCTGGTGGTCTGGAATGAAGTCAGATGTGACGGAATTTGTATTGAGATGCTTAACATGCCAGAAAGTAAAATTTGAACACCGTAGACCGGGCGGAATGGTACAATCGATGCCAATTCCGGAGTGGAAATTTCATGATATCTCCATGGATTTTGTTGTAGGACTCCCACCTGCTAGGGGAGGACTCAACATGATCTGGGTTGTAGTAGATCACCTTACCAAGGTTGCCAGATTCATACCGATGAAGGACACCTGGAAGGTAGTAAAGCTAGCTGAGCTTTTTGATAAGGAGATTATCAGACACCACGGAGTCCCTAAGACCATAGTATCTGACCGCGACACCAGATTTCTTTCGAGATACTGGAGAGCTACAAGGGAAGCGCTGGGTACAGAACTGAAGTTGAGTACCGCCTTCCATCCTCAGACCGACGGTCAGACAGAAAGGACCATCCAGACACTGGAGGACATGCTTCGGGCATGTGCCTTGGACTTTCAGGGGAGTTGGTTAGATAAGCTTCATCTTATCGAGTTCTCGTATAATAATAGTTATCACGCCTCGATTAAGATGTCGCCTTTCCAAGCTCTATACGGTAGACCTTGCCGTACACCCTTGTGTTGGGATGAGTCAAGTGAAGCGGTCATAATAGGACCGGAGTACCTTGAGCAAGTGCAAGCCGAAGTGCAACAAATCCGAGCTAACATGAAGGCAGCCCAAGATAGACAGAAATCCTATGCGGATGTGAGACGACGCGACCTTGAGTTCGCCGTGGGCGACCAAGTGTTCTTGCGAGTTTCACCTATGAAGGGTGTCTTCAGATTTGGTCAGAAGGGCAAGCTAAGCCCAAAGTTCGTAGGGCCGTACACTATCACCGAAAGAGTTGGTTCAGTAGCCTACAGATTAGCACTACCTGAGGACTTGGGACGTGTCCATGATGTATTTCATGTGTCACAACTCAAGAAGTATATGGCTGATCCTTCTCATGGTTGGAGCCCGAGAGACTATCCATTGAGCCAAAATGAGATATGTCGACGAAACCCCAGTGAGGAATCCTTGATAGGAAGACCAGAGACACTCGCCATAAGTCTATACGAATGGTGAAGGTCCTATGGTCTAACCATGATGTCGAAGAAGCGACATGGGAGTTGGAAGATGCCATGAAGGCTAAATACCCGCAGTTATTCATAGACTAGAGAGTCTAGTATTTAGTATACGGGTACGGGTCGTACCCCTTTTAAGGGGGGTAGAACCCTTTGCTTTAGCATTGCTTCGGGGTAAGCATTGCATTTTGTATGGCACATGTAGTGCAAGTGAATTTAGTATGGATGTGTATGTATGTGTAATGTGTAATGAATGATGTGTATGTGCAATGTATGGTGTATTGGTGTAATGTGTATTGTGATGGAATGATGTATTTTGTATTGTGGTATGGTATGAATGGAAATGATGCATTGTGTATGATGTTGAAATGTGTATGCTTGCAGTGTGAAAGAAGTAAACACCTCATAGGTGTGTAGTAAGACACATTATGACAATTGGTTGCATAATGAGTAGAATTATAAAACTATTAACCTTGAGCAACTTTGAGGGCAAAGTTTCTTAAGGGGGGTAGATTGAAATACCCCGTAATTAAAAATAGTGATTAATTAGGCTAATAAGTATTTAGAGGCTTAATTAAGTATAAATAATCACAAGGGAACAAATCCCGAAGAAAACGGACCTTAAAATGGATTAAAAACATTAAACATTAAAGCGCGTTTTTCGAGGTAACCGGGAAAACGTGTCTTTAAGCGGGTCAAATAGACTCGTAACAGTTTTGGTCAACTAAATAATCATTAATAAATATTAGTGAAGCTTTGGGACCAATAAAATCAAAAAACGAGAGATTAGTAAAAACTGTCAAAAACGGAAGTTGTGGGGTAGAAACATAAATAACTGAAACTAATGTGTCCACTTTTAAAATAAAAAGTGAATTGTGTGTGTGTGTGGGTGGTGCCAGCCGGCCCCTATTCCCCCTCTCACTCACTCACTAATTCCTCTCTATTTACAAACAAACAAAAACAATAAAGAAACCCCCACCCTCACGTTATTCTCTCTCTCCTCCATTCCCTATTCTCCCTCACGTGAAGCAGCAGCCCCTCACTCTCTCTTTTTCCTCTCTTCTTCAACCTCCATCGACATCCATGGAGAAATAAGAAACACCCACAAACTCTATCTTCTCTCCTTTGTAACTCCCTCCACACTCTTCCAAAAATTATAAAAATACCACCATTGTAATCCTCTCCTCAAGAGCTACATTTTCATCTTTCCAAAAACGAGCATTTTCGATTTTGAGGGTATTCCCCATTTGAAGCTTCAACACCACCATTAGAAGGCCCTTGTTCTCCTTGTTCTTCTAAGGTAAAAATATCTTCAAAAACTCCATCTTTTTCTAGCCTAAATGGCAAAACGAAAATTTAGACTAAACCTTGTTTGGTCTCTTGTATGTCCAGCCGATTTTGGCATTTTGGTGGTGTGAGAAACCTTGTTCTTGAGCTATCCCAAACAGCTCTTGTGCTCTTGGAAGGTAATAAATTTTCTAAACCCTAAAACCTAGATTAAAGCTTGATTAATGGTTAGGGTTAGTTCATAGTATTGAATGGTGTATGTGAATGGTTGTAGTGTTAGTGGATTGAGACTCCAAAACCGGTAGAGAAAGAGGAAGGAGAAAGAAAGAAGAAGCTTGTGAAATAACAAGGTAATATACTTGTCCTTGTGTAGTCTTGTAAATGAGTATGTAACAGATTATTAGTAATGAAAATTGGTATTGTAAAATGATAATGCATTAGTAGTATAATGTGTAAGAGAGTACAAGTATTTTGAAGCTTTAAAAGACATGTAAAACTGTTACAAAACAGATTGGGGATTAGTGTTTGTGTGCAGGAAATTTTGTAGTGTTTAGGAGTGTTTTAGTATTAGTAGTATATGGAGCTTGATATTGATGTCTATTGTAACAGGTGAAATAAGTGTGGAATTGTGAACTAGAATGAGTGGTGAGAGTGTAAAAATATAGGGGAGGTTATGTCAAAATTTACCTAGAATTATAACACTTAGTGAATTTTAAACTAGGTGAATAATGTAAGTTGCAACAGATTTTGAAATAGATTGATAGAGGGAAGATGGGGAGAGATAGTTAATGTAATTGTAATGTGCTAGAGGTGTTAGAATGACAGTAGAAGAGGGAGTTGTAGATGGAGAGTGTTAGAGTTAAAATCTGTAACAAAAGACATTAGGAAGAAAACTGTTAAGTGTTGAGTTGAAATTAAGAGAATTGTGTATATAAGTTAGTATAAAGTTGTGTAATGAATTAGGAAATGAATTAGCATGATTTAGGGTGTTTAAATTGCACAAAAACATGTTAGGATGTATGTAGGAAGATTGGGGAAACAATGGGTGCAATTGGGAAAGAAAAATAAAAACTGTAACAAGATTCTGGAACCGTCCGACCCAGACGGTGAGTCGGACGTGGGTCGGACGGGGCTTAAGAAACGAAAACCATACTTTCTGGAATGGTCCGACCCAGAGCCGTGAGTCGGACGTGGGTCGGACATGGCTTAAATTTCGAAATAAAACATTCTGTAATGGTCCGACCCAGGACGGTGGATCGGACGTGGGTTGGACGGGCAAAAAAAAATAGCGGTCGAAGTTTCTGACTTCGTCCGACCCAGACGGTGAGTCGGACCTGGGTCGGACGGAGCTTAGACTCGAGACCCAAACCTTCTGGAATGGTCCGACCCAGAGGGTATGGGTCGGACGGAATAGTGCTGGGTCGGACAGGGTAATTTTCTGGAACCGAATCTTAGGAATGGTCCGACCCAGGGCTTGGGTCGGACGGCCCAATCCTGACAAAAAAAAATATTTTAATTTAAATAATAATGTATATATGTATATGTATACCCATACATATATGTATATGTACATGAATGTAAGCATGCCAACCTTAAGTAATGAAAAATGAGTAAGTAATGTGTAAGTGTAAGAAGTATAAGGACATAGTAAGTATGAGTTAAGTAATGATAGTTAGATTAATCATTTAATTGTATATGTATAATAGGATTTGATTTGTGACACCGAAGGACGTTTGGAATCACGTACAACGGTGAACGTATGGATTCCTCATGCCCGTATGCTATCTTGGTTACTCTGATTTGTGTGTTGTGTGCTAATTGATCACCAAATAAGATAAATGCACGAATCGGAGTTAATATGCATACTTGTGAATATGTAGTGTGTATGATGTTGTATATCCTCTTTAAATCATAGTTTGTATAATTCATGAAATGTATGGATGATAATGAATGTGTGTATGTATGTTGTATTGTACCGTGACCGTTATTTATTGTGTTTGGACTTCTAACTTGTTCCTAACAAGCTAACCATCCTAACTTAAAATGGTAATTAAATTGGAATGAGTAGAAGTCCGATATAGTTTCGGCCACGCGTGAGGATGCGGAGTCACGAGAGGTTGGCTCCAATTCCTGACTCTTAAACTGGTCGCGGCCCAAATCCCTTAAGTGGGTAGCATCCCGGATTAGTGAGTCAAGTAAATCCCGGATGTGGGACGGTGTAGTCCCCAAGGCCGGAGGTCCCGACGACTTGACTTGAGTATAAGTAAGTAAGTAAGAACGAGTAAGTAAAGTAATTGAAAGTAAGTAATTGTAAGTAAGAAGAAGTAAGTAATGAGTAAAAGAGTAAAGCATTCCGATTAACCCGGATGCAAAATTTGGCTAACCTTGTGAAGGTAAGTAAGTTGTGTGCTACTACATTGTTGCCTTGAATTGTGTAATGTATTGTATGAGCATGGATGATGTATGAAAAGCATGTATGTATGAAGTAAATGAATGGCATGTTTAGTGGACGTCAAATAGTCGGCGTGCCCTAGCTAGCACGCGGTATATGCGGAGTCCATATGCAGCGTTTGCTGAGCCCCTTGGGGCACCATTTTTACTACACGCAGGTACTCGAGATTGATGAAGATGCTGAGGACATAGTTATATTTCTTTATCTTCTTTTTGATTGTAAACAATGAATTTGAGATGGGTGTACTAAGTAGTACAGGGCTACAGTTTTTGATTAGCCGGTGTACCATGGGGTACACCTTTTTGGATATTGGGAAAGGAGCATTGGTATAGATGAGTAGCTTTAGAAACTCATTCTTTTGGTAAGCTTGAAAGGTTGTAATTGGATATACTTTAAATACTCGGTGATCCAGGATGTAAGTATTTGGCATATGTTATTTTGGTAAGTAATTTAGTAGCTCGGTACGTTATGTTCATCAGACCGTGACTGTAAGTATTAGTAGCCTAGCTAGCCGTATGGGCGGTTAGCGGCATTGTTTCACCCGCCGTAGTAAGTATGTAATAATTCCGCTGCGAACTCGTAGGATTAATAGGACGAGTAGACGATAGGCATAGGATTAGCGGTTGGGGTGTTACAGTCATTGTTGACCGTCTGACGAAGGTGGCAAAATTTGTTGCTATGAAGGATACCTGGAACGTTCCGAAGTTAGCGGATTTGTTCCAGAAGGAGGTGATCCGGCACCATGGTGTGCCAAAGACTATTGTTTCTGATAGGGACCCTCGATTTTTGTCCAGATTCTGGGGACAGGTTCATGAAGCCTTGGGTACTAAGTTGAAGCTTAGTACGGCGTTCCACCCACAGACCGACGGTCAGAGTGAGAGGACCATCCAGACACTGGAGGACATGCTGAGAGCATGTGCCTTAGATTTTCAGGGGAGTTGGTTAGAACGACTACATCTGATTGAGTTCGCCTACAACAACAGCTACCACTCCTCGATACAGATGCCACCATTTCAGGCACTTTATGGTAGACCTTGTAGGACTCCTTTATGCTGGGATGAGGCCAGCGAGACTACGCTCCTAGGACCAGAGTACCTAGAGCAGATTAAGGAGGATGTCCTACAGATTAGAAAGAACATGAGGGCAGCTCAGGACCGGCAGAAAGCTAATGCAGACACCAAGAGGAGGGACATTGAGTTCACTACCGACGACATGGTATTCCTCAGAGTGTCACCCATGAAGGGAATATTCCGGTTTGGGCAGAAGGGCAAGTTGAGCCCAAAGTATGTTGGACCTTATGCGATTAGGGAGCGAGTGGGCCCGTTAGCCTACAGACTGGATTTACCAGCAGAGCTCGGGAGGGTGCACGACGTCTTTCACGTTTCACAGTTGAAGAGGTATGTGCCCCATCCATCGCACGTTTTGCAGCCAGAGACTTTAGAGTTGGACCCCGCTCTACGATATGAGGAAGTACCACTCCGCATTCTCGATACGAAGACGAGGCAGACTAGGAACAAGACCGTTAGCATGGTCAAGGTTCTCTGGTCGAACCATGAGGTGGAGGAGGCTACATGGGAGTTAGAGGACTCCATGAGAGCGAAGTACCCAGCACTCTTCGAGTAGTAGCTGTGATACTTATACGGGTTCGTGGTCAAACCCTTTTTAAGGGGGGTAGACACCACTTGGCTTGCGCACATGTTGTGCATTAGGTCTTGTTGTTTGTGGTGTATTTTTGTTGGTATGCTGCGTCATACATGTTGTTTGAATGATTGTATGTATGATACATTGTATGTATGTGCCTTAGTGCACCTGGTTGAATATATATAGTACCGCTGAGTACTTTTGGTTAATGAGTTGGATGTGCACCTTGTTTAGTGCTGTGATATGAATGAGTTATACCATGAGTTTGGCTATTTGATATATACTGTATGTATAGACTAGGTTTGAACCTAGTGGGAGTTACTCCCTAGCAATGGACTGTTTGGTTACTTAGTGGAACTTGATTCCTTAGGTGAACTGTAGAGGATTAAGGACTTCAGGACGAAGCCTTTTTAAGGGGGGTAGACTGAAATACCCCTAACCTTTAAAATATAATTAAATGATCTATTAATGATCTAAGATGATTATTAAACATCTAAATATTATTGGGGAACAATCTAAAAGATCTCAACAAGGCAAAACACGCCTTAAGATCGGTAAAGCCAAAAATGTGCTTTAAGACACCATAAAGATTGTGTGACCTCAAATAGGATCCAAAGTGGATTCCTAAGTATTATAATGAAGTAAGGAACACAAAAAAACCGTTCTCAAGGAGAACTAAGCTCAGGAACACCCTGTGACACAAAACGTGCACTAAAACACCTTAAAGCACGTTTTTGTGAGATTGCCTTTTAAATTGATTTTTAATGGGCTTAAAAATTATAATTATCCTTAAATATGATATTTAATCATATTATATCATATTAGGAATTTAATTTCCAAATTTTACAGATTTTTACAAATTTAATATTAAAATATTAATAAAACCCTAAAGTGGGGCCCGCATGAGTCAATATTGACCAAGCATGGTCAACGGTCAATTAATTGACCCATTTGGACCAAGGAAACCGGCTGGCAATAAGAGAGGAGGCAGCTTGCAATAATTGTTGGACAAATTGATACCTAACTTCAATTTGCAATAGTAACCTTTACTTTTTCCATTATTTCAAATCTTTCCACTCTTTCCTTCCTTCCTTGTCCGATTTCCTCTTGCCCAGCCAAGCTCCTCCCATCCTTTGAAGCTCTCAAGGTCTGTTCTTGAGCATGGAAGGCAAGCCTAGCTCCTAAGCTCCTAAGCTCCTAATGTAAGTGTTTTAATGTCATTTTTAGCTCTTTTTCTTCATCTTCTCACCACCAACGCCTAGATTTCATGGCTCATCAATTCCTATGGCTTATTCTCAGTGTTCTAAGGTTAGAACAAGAGCTAAACTCGGTTGATACCAGTAGAGGGACCAAGGTTGTTCAAATCTACATTTTAAGGTAAAAATGTGCTTTAAGCTCATAACTTTTGATTCCCTTCGAGTTTGGCTGTGAAACTTTGGTCATAGCCTCATCATTCTTCTCCTCTTCATGTGGAATCTGTTGGTTAGCCATTTGGAGCAAAGGTGACCAAGATCCAAGAGAAATACTCTCTTTTAAGGCATTTTTCCAAGGTAAAACCTTATAACAAGGTAACATTTCGAGATCTAACCATTTCCTATGTTAATATGCTGGATCTAACACCTTGTGGTGTGTTTGGTTCAGGCCGAAATCACTTAGAACTTCCCTTGCATTTTTAAGGTGATTTTTGCCTTAAATCTTACATTAATTATTCCTTATGGTTAAGCTCAAGCTTGGAGTGTAACCATATCTTGTTTTTGTGTGTTAAACATGTCTAAATCATGTGGTGATTTTTCCTACAAGTGGCCGAGAGCAACAAGGCATAATAGGTATAAACACCTTAAACTTATGATTTTTACAATTTTTAAGCACATATATATAAGGCCGAGAGTGAAACTTCAAATATAGGTCATATTGACCTAAAAATGGAAAAAAATGGCTAAGATAAATTAAGCTAGTCATTTAGGAGATTTAATTAACATAATGGTCAAATTATGACATTATGTGGAAAAAAAATAATTAAACCTAAGTGAGGCCGAATATATATGCTATATTTTGAGACATTTATTGTGTAATTTATTTTGCAAGTTCAAGGTTGTAATAAGGCCATGTCTTTAGGCCATTTTAATTCAAGTTTATAAGCTTATTTAGTTTTATTTGTGCTTATAATTAAAATTGGGGCCAATTCGTAATTATTAGGAAATTAGAAAACCGTGGGCTTTATTTAGAACAATTTAGGGTTTTTAAATGAATTTAATAAAAATTATAACATTTTATAAAGTTTTGGGTCAAAATTGTAAAAATAGAAAAGTATAGGTCATATTGGTAATTACCGAAAAGTTGGTGCCCATTTGGTATTAGGAGTCAAAGTTGACTATATAGGAGGCTTTGACCAAGTTTGGGAAATTTAAGAAATTAAAATACTACCTTATAATAAGATACTTATTAAATTGTAAAAGATTTATAAGATTTGGGGTAGTAATGTAATTACCGAGATTTAAGGGTGCTAAATGGAGCTTAGTAAAGCCCTTAAGTTATTAGAAATTTTTAGAAGTTTATTTGGTTAAATTTGGAGTTCATATGAATTATATAAGTATAATATATGATATTTTATAACATTGTTACAAATAGGTAACAAATGTATAGAAACCGTGAATTAAAAGAAGTATAAGGTTAGGAATAATATTTATAACCTTTTGGTATAGTTTGGTAATTTTTGGAATTATATATGAGGTTTTATAAAGATATATGTATAATATATAGTTTAATGGAATTAGGAAACTATGTATTATAAATTGGGATTGAATTGTGATTTTATAGAAGTTTAGTGGTTATAAGTAAAAGCCGAAAATATTAAGGGCGGTTTGGTATTTTAAAACAATTTACAACTATAGGTTATAATTGTTTTAATGACTTAAATGTCATAAGATATGTTATATAACTAGAATATGACATTATATTAATTAAGTGGTGGATTTTGTAAATATTTAAGAACATAGGTGCTGTTCGAAAATATTAACATTTTTAAATGGAATTTATAACATGGTTTTTAATGTTATAAGAATTATAACATTTATAATATAAGAGGTATCCATTAAAAGGAATGAATATAGATTATAAGACTTACCATATAATAAATAGTTCCATACTACACATATATAAATAAATATGTAATGGTGGTAGAAAATGTGATGTGGTTCAATAATTATAAATTATCATAATTAAAATGATAATAGATAAGGAGAAAAGAATTATAAACATTAGATATGGAAATTCTAATGTTAAAGAGTATTCATGGGATAATGGAGATTTTAAATATTAAAAGTATAGTTTACAAATGAATTATACCACATTAAAAAAAAAGAGACAAACCTTAGAAAAATAAATACTAAGGTGAGATGTATAGTGCATGACAAAGAACCATACATGCAATAAAGAAACAAACTATACGACCTACAAACATTAAGTTACATGCGATAACAAGTTTAACAATAACTATACCAATATGCAAACAAGACTACGCATGTAATATAACACTCTCTCTCGATCTCGAGTTAAACCTAAAACCCGACAAACATTGATAGTTAATAACGGGGGGTTAACCGGGAGGTGTTAGTGACGGTACGGGGTACCGTAGAATTGTGTTGTTATACGGTATGCTAATCAGTAGCATTATGTATTGTTTAGATTGTTAGAGACTACACAAGGAGCATAGGATCTTGCTGATTCATACTCCACCGTAATACATCAGGGTGAACGGTATGTTGTTATGTGTCTCTGATTGTCTCTGAGGGCTTCCTCAGTTCAGACTTCTGTGTGATCTGTGATAAGATTGTTTGTCTGAATGTGATAATTAATATGCATGAATTGTATACTTATAGCTGCTTATTATTTACTGTTGTTGAGTTAACAGTATTGGTTCGTATATATGAACATATATATAAAACGAACTAGCGGCTATGGTGCTATCTTATATGAAAAATAAGGAACGTCAGAAAAACGTTGTAGCACTAGGATAATAATACATATATATTATCCCAGACTTTTATACGGGGCATTGGCCTTTCTATACGCCGCTCCCGTATCTAACACTGGATCCCGAGTTTACAGACTCCGGATTGGACTAATGACCTTAGTCTGCTGTGTTAGGAAAATAAAAATGGTAATGCGATGCGATGGTATAATTAATAAAGGAAGGAAAGGAAAGCCAAGAGGATGTGGCTCTTAGTGCGCGCTGTGATCACAAAAACGATACCAGGATGTCCGCGTACGGGTCCGCAAGTATCAAGAAAATTTCCCGTGAGCTAGAATGGCTCGTTGGTCGGAGACTCTACCGTTGGAGTGGCTACTGCCGTGGGTGACCCGCCATAATATATGGGTAACTAGAGACGTGTCGTTCTAATGAGACATTGTCACTAGGTATAACTGAACAAATAATACAATTGAGAATTATACAGTGGCGAACGATATTGGTTTCTATACCATGGACGAGAATTAGTACTTGTTTATCATTCTCGTTGTTTCGCTTGGTTGTTCATTGGTTATACTTGTGGTTATATTATGTATGATGATGGCTGTGTTTATTGTATGGATGTTACTGTTAATCGTTTTACAGTTTTAAATATTAAAACGGTATTGCATGTAATGAACCTCATGCTCTCGACCAAATAATTGAGGGGTCTTTGGGGGCATGACGGGGCATGTGATGACATACTCAGCAGGGGCTGATTCCATACCACAAACCATCTTTATTTCAGGTGAATAGCTGGTGGGTCGCAACGAGGTGACCATTGTGATAGTACGGTTGGTTTAGACTTGGTACGGTGTGATACTTAGGTGGTTTTGGACTCGGGTTGTTTAACCGAGGTGTATTCGATTTAGATGCTCACGGTCTGTAATAATTGTTGATGTTAGATTTGTTTTAAGTTGTTTAAGTTCTACTATCTATCTCTTGTGGTCACTGCGGGAATACGTTTCGCAAGTTGATTATCAGGTAAATCGTTATCACCCGTATGGGCGAGTGATAACAGTGACACCATTAGGGCGATAGTATATTGTTTACCGCTGCGAGATATTATTGTGCGCGACATTTATAGGATTTCTAGAAACCGACTTAGTAGGGGTGTTACAACAACAGTGTCAAATCTAAATAATACCTCAAGTCTGATTTTGATTTTATATGTAAAGTTGCAAACTCAAACAAGTTAAACAATCTGACAGACAAAGACTTGAAAAAAACCACTTTATTATGACCAAGTAAGTAAAATTGAGAACAATTTGACAGTGGCAGTGATCTATGCAAATATCAAAAGAGTACACATAATATGACTAAAAACAATCTCCCAGCCCTATTGTAACACATCGACAGCCCTAAGCCTAAATTGAGATGCTTCTTCTTCACCCATTCTAAATCTCATAGCATACTTTGTTTTTGTATCTAGCGCTTCCACTTCTTAAACCATAGGTAATTAGTCATTAGAGCTACGTACATCTTTTACTTCGCTTTTAAAAAAGATATGGATGATGAAATAGAAATTAAATAAACTCAAAAAAGAAAAGAAATGTATTTATGTAGTTCATCCATCCATTTCATCATCCAGATCCGCTTCAATAGAAGGAGGAGAGTGATAAGAAAAGAAACGTATTTACCGTGCTCTAGCAGGCGAGATTGAGCGATGAAGGAGGAGAAAGAATATGAAGCGATTAAGGTTGAGCGATGAAGGAGGAGGAAGGCGGGTGCTCTGGCTGGGGAAGAGAATGGCGCTCAGGAGAAGGAGGAGAGTGATAAGAAAATTGAGGGATTTAGGGGTTTACCGAGCGGGAGAATCTCGCGCCTAGTATATTTTTGCCAAAATAGGACACATAGGACACAGAAGGTATATCTCATAATGATATGGGTATTTATGTCATTTGGGACTAACAAATTTAAATCCTCCGCCCCAAATTTATATAAGCCGTATAACAGTTGTATAAAGCTATTTATAGAGAACAAACATTATAACAGTTGTAGTATCTAATGTTTTAGTAACCCAATTTGCATAAATCTATCAAAGACTACTACAATTTTGTAACAGTTCTCTTTTATGCAGTTTTTAAAAACAAAATCTGTAGTAGTGGTGTGTTGTCAAGAAAGGTTTCCGATGAGGTTTTTGATGCTTCAGTGTAACTACTGACTGACACCCAACATTCTTCTGTGATTGTAGTATACATTAGCAGTTGATATATATGTGGATCATAGGATGCATATTTGCAGAGGTATTAATAATGTTGATGTTCCCATTAGTAGCGCTCTTGGTCAATTCAAAGGGCAGTTTGCTCACTTGTAAGAATAGTAACTCTTGCATAATGTAACATCAATTGGATTAGAGTATCATATTATACGGGCAGGCTTAGCTTAAAGCCCATAGAAGATGCTTTGGCTTGTAACATACCTTGTTTGATTGCTTATACAGCTGTATTGTTTTAAAAAAATTGATGTTCCACGGTTTATTGTTTGTGTATATTTGTTATGGGAGCATAAATGTCCTGAATGAATTTAGTATTTTTTTTTTCAAAATAAAATACCAACGGGGGCAACATTCCAATTGCCTCTGTTGTTGGACATCAATGGAGGCGAGGAGAAGAAGGTTGCCTCTGTTGCCTATTCTATAGGCAAAGCAATAGGGGCGAGTTCAAAGTCTTGCCTCGCTTGTTGGACATCAACGGAGGCAAGCTGTATTGGTTGCCTCCGTTGTTTATTCTCTACACAAAGCAATGGGGGCGAGTTTCAGGCTTTGCCTCGCTTGTTGGACATCAACGGAGGCGAGCTTCCTCGGTTGCCTCTGTTGTTTATTCTCTACAGACAGGAATGGGGGCAAGTTTCAGGGCTTGCCTCGGTTGTTGGACATCAACGGAGGCGAGCTAGCTCGGTTGCCTCTCTTGCTCATGGTTGGGCACATACTCCACCGAGTTCAACGGGGGCGAGTAGATCTAGTTGCCTCAGTAGTTTAAGACGAACAGAGGCGAGATAACACTTGCCCCAATAGGTTATGATCAATGGAGGCGAGTGAAGTTGCCTCTATAGGTAAAAACAACTGAGGCAAAAATTTTTGTGGCCTTCATAATCAACTGAGGCAACCCTTTAGAGGCAACCATTTTGTTGCCTCTAAATATCTACAGAGGCAATTTTTTTATTTTCAGAGGCAATAAAAGTTGCCTCCATAGACTACTACACCAAAGCTCAAGAGTTGGTTTGGAAAGAAGTACGGTTTTTTTTATAAGTGATGAAGTATAGTTTTTTATGTAGGCTTTATATTTCTATCATATACATACGTATATAAATTACACATATATCTGCAAGTGGTGTTGATAGTTGGGTTACAGATACTTTGTTTTTTATGTTTTGATAAGTACTCATTATACATAAAGGTCATGAGTGCATAAAGTCATAGAAAGGCTTTATAAAACATCAAATGGTTCTACTACAAACTCAACGAATAAAATTTCTTTTGAGAGTTTTCTTCAATGTTCTATTAATCTTTCTCTTACCTTCCGTGATTAGAAACTTTGTACTGGATAGGGTTTGAACATAACTACTAGCAGATAAGATGAGATTCAGACTTAATTTGATCGATGTTATAATTAATGACTTGCAAAATCCAAACTATAAATGGCTTCTTGATACTTCGTCAAGGCATGAATTACTTTTCTCATAAGATCTATCTACACCTATATAATTAATATATAGTATTTGCGCATAGCTGAAGGGGTGTTGCTCGATCAATGAGAATTAACGAATATACTCTTCATGAATAACCAAGTAAGCAGAGTTCTTTTTCTGGGCGCCATGATGGCCTCGTGCACCATTAACCCTGATAATGTTAAATTTAATTATGTTCCATGCACCCACATTGTAATGAAAGTAAAAGAATAAGGTTTTTTTTTATATAAAGATATGGTATTTTTCCAGGTATGTCCATATCTAACGGCTAGTGGATAATGCATATGTGGTTACACAAACATGGCATATTAATATACAAAGTAACACCCTTTTCAGAAGCATGAGAACTTTCATTTAAAGAAAAGTGGTGTGAGGGCCAGCCTCTGCCTCTGTGTAGGTACTTTATAGTTTTGATTGGAGTAAAGATTCCAAACTTAATCGGTAGGGTGATAAGGATCCCACACTAGCTACCACCTTCTTTGTTGTTAGCTTGGACGTATCTCAAGTTAACGACACAGCTAAGTTGTCAATTGATTATTGGATTGGGGGTTACCAGACAAAAAACAATCATGTGCAATATCAATATAATATGATGCTTGAACCAAAATTTTACTTGAACTCTCTATCCAATATTGACCGACACCCGACACTCAAACGAAAGTTTACCTATTCTTTTTTTTTTTTGAAATAAATGGAAGTATATATAAATTAAGTAAAGAGATATGACAACGTTAGATACATAGAGACCCTATATATCTGATAACTAAATGGGGGCATCACACCAAGGGGGTGGGGGATACAGAAGCCCTCCCTAGTGGTGAACAAAAACAGCATATACCTATTACAAAAACAACCCCAGCTAGTGAAACAAAAAGCAGCGTGAAGCTGACCAGAATTAGCAGGAACAGCCAAATTAAAAACGAATCGCTCCTAGGAGCAGAGCACCCTATCTAACCAGTCGAAGTCAGCACTGGATCTTCTCATCTTAGTCAAAATAGTGGCTTTAACTGCAGTTTTGATATCAGCAATGACGCGAGTGGGGTCCCTGGCCTGGTTGGCCATAGCTCTCTTGCACCTTTCTATCCAGATATGATAGACAACGTTGGCTACCACCGCTCTTCTCACCAGGTCGATCGGACGATACCTCTTGCAATAGCGAAGGATCCAGGTTGCTCAGCTACGAAGACTTCTTCGGTTGGTTGGAATTCCCAGCCAGTCGCAGATAGTCCACCAAACCCTGCAAGAGAACCTGCAGTGGAAAAAAAGATGGTTGCTTGTCTCTTGAGCACACTCGCAGAGCCAGCATCTGTTAGCAAGGTATATGCCCCATGATTGGAGCTTATCACAGGTTTTAAGACTACCTTTCAGAGTAACCCACAAGATAAATTTGGCTTTAGGAATAGACCAATTTTTCCAGCAGACATTGTACCACTGAAAGATCTGGGGAGGGGTGGAGGTGTCCTTATAGAAAGAGCTAACCTTGGGACGGGGAGGGTAGGCGTTGAAAAGGGAGATGGCATCATTAGGCGAGCCACATTGCTTGATCCACCAGTCCCTGGCATGGAGGATAGCTTTCCAAGTCCAGGGATCATTGCCTTTAGCAATAGTCGTCCAGAAGTTGCTAGGGTTGGGTAAGAAGAGCTTGTGGATCCATTGGATCCAAAGGCGCTCCGACTCATGGGAGATGGCTGAGATGGTCTTAAGCATGAAGCACATATTCCATTTGTGGATGTCCTTCAGACCCAGACCACCTTTTTTCTTGGTGTTTGTGATGGCCTTCCAAGCTACGGGAGGGGTGACGTTGTTTTCCGCCTCCCCTGACCAAAGGAATGACCGAAGGCAATTAATGACTCTTTTGATGACGTTTTTTGGGATCGTGATGCAGGAGGCCCAGAAGCCAACTACGCCAAAAAGAGTACTCTGGATGAGGCAAAGTCTGCCCGCAAAAGAGAGCGATTTAGTACCCCAAGAAGAGATAGCTTTACGAATGCTGTCAATGAGGGGGTTAAAGTCAGCGGCTTTAGGCTTCCTAGCGGTGATAGGGATGCCAAGATAGCGGAAAGGAAATGAACCCAGCTTAAATCCCGTTAGTTGTACCAGCGAATCAGCGAGGGTGGGGTTAACCCCTCCAAGGAAAATTTCAGATTTAGTAAGGTTGATCATAAGGCCAGAGGCTTCAGAAAAGAGATTGACTTTGTTAAGCATGGTCCTTATGGAGGCTTGGTCACCTCTACAGAATAAGAGGGCATCATCAGCGAAGAAAAGATGGGAGAAGCAGAGAGGTTTACAAGATGGGTGATAGTTCAATTCAGGGGTGGTATGGAGCTAGTCTAGCATCCGAGAAAGCATGTCCATAACAAGCGCAAACAGGTAGGGGGAGAGAGGGTCGCCTTGGCGCAGCCCTCGTTCCCCTTTGAATGATGCCGAGGGAGAACCATTAATGTTGATTGAGAAGGAGGTGGAGGTGACGCATTGGCTAATCCAGTTACTAAATTCTGGGGGGAAGTTGAGGAAGGAGAGAGTGTCTTGGAGAAATTTCCAATCCACGGTGTCAAAAGCCTTCCTGATATCCATTTTCATTGTGCACCGAGGGGAAATGTTTGCCCTTTGGCAGTTTTTCATAAGACACGAGCAGAGTTGGATGTTATCCGAGATAAGGCGACCTTTGATAAAGGCACCTTGGCTGGGGCTCACAAGAGAGGGGAGGACGGTCTTGAGCCTATCAGCCAAAATTTTACTAATGATTTTATACAGAGTATTGCAGCAAGAGATCGGCCTATAGTCCCCCGGGGACGAGGCATTGTCTGTTTTGGGAATAAGAGTGATAAGAGTGGCATTAATTTCTTTAAGGAGTCTACCACTGTGGAAGAAACTTTTGATGGCGTCGCAAATGTCCTCTTCAATGATGTCCCAGGCTGCTTTAAAGAATTTAGCGATGTAGCCATCCGGACCTGGGGCTTTATCATCACCAATCGAGAAAAGGGCTGATCTAATGTCACTATTCTCAACGGGCTAGGTTAGGAGAGACCATGATGAGTGGTCAAGAGTTCTAACATTGTCCAGGTTGAGCTCAGCAAAGGAGCGATGGGGGAGGAGACCTGGACCCAAGTGATTGCCGGAAGTGGTTAAAATGGACGCAATGAAGTTTTTATTCCTTCTCGCCTTGATGGCTCTATGAAAAAAGGAAGTATTAGAGTCCGCCCACTTCAACCAGCGGGTTTTGGAGAGCTGGCGAAGGAAAAGAAGCTCTTGAGAGTCTCTTAAAATGAGTTTGTGCCTAAGAGATTTCTCCTGAGAGATTAGGGCCGGGTTCCATGGGTCAAGGTCCAAGTTTCTTTGTACTTCACTAAGCATATTTCTGATCCTTTGGCCTTTGTCCCTTAGGGAACCGAATTCAGAGTTGTGAAGCTGGATGAGCCCACTTCTGAGATGTCTTAGCCTTTGGACGATAGTGAAGAGGCGGCTCCCACAAGGGGAAGATCCCACACGTCCCGAACAAGGGGGAGAAAGGAGGGGTCGTTGGTCCAAAGGTTGAGAAACTTGAAACTTCTCTTAGAGGAGTCGGAGCTGGAAGGGAGATCACCATGGGGCTGTGATCCGAAACCAAGGGAGGAAGAAAGGTAGCGTAGCTGGAAGGGAACGCCAGGATCCAATCTTCATTTACCAAGACCCTATCAATTTTCCCTAAAATGCGCCCATGGTCGTATTGATTATTCCACCAGGTGAAGAAACGCCCGTAAAAGTGAAGGTCTTGCAACTCCGCCTTGGAGACACAGTCAGCAAAATCACAATAGTCTCTAGGGAGAAGGTTGCGACTACTGAGTCTATCTTGCGCGTAGAGGATGTTATTGAAGTCCCCCGCCACCACCCAGGGGCCGATGGTACTATGGCTGAGCCTTATAATATCCTCCCACAACTGGGATCTCATAGTTTGATTATTCCTCCCGTAGACTACAGATAAGGTAAAGTTCATGGTGCCCAATATAGACACTTTGCAGGAGAGAATTTGATCAGTGGTATGGATGGGGGAGAGGGTAATAATAGCAGGGTTGAAAAGAAGCCAAATGCGGCCACTGTTGTGAACACCATAGTTATGGACGACACTCCATGAGGGGAAGAAACGAGTGATGATAGAGGGATGATTGTTATATGAAACATGGGTTTCAAGGAGGCCAAACGCACTAAGATTGTTGCTTGCCACAAACTTTTGGATTTCAAGGAGTTTGGGGCGGTCATTACAGCCCCGTATATTCCATATTGCAATATTCATAAAGATGGGGTAGTGTGGGATGGGAGAGCAGAGATCTCATCAAGAATATCAAAAGCATTAGTGAGTAGGAGAGAGAGATCATCGGGAATAGGTTCCAGGGCCTTATTTGGGTTCCTACCGTTAGGAGGAACCACCTGCCAAGCTTGATCAGGGTTGGGCTCTAGAAGAAGCTTGAGGGAGGGCGACATCGAGGAAATAGAGGGGGAGATGGGTAAAGAGGGGGCATAAGTACGAAGGGCGGAGGGGGAGCCAGGGGCCTGGGCAGTAGCCCCCATAGGCTGGCCGGAAGAGGGCAGATGGTTGGATTGGGGGTGGGAATAGGCAGCAAGGCTAGAGGAGAATTGTGCACCGGGTTCTAGGGCTGGCCGAGAGGTTTTCTTCTCAGCAGGGGTCTTCCTCGAATTGTTTGGGAGATCTAACAAAGGCCCAGGGGCCTGCCTTGGTCCAATGCGGACAGAGCTAGGACAGCGGGCAGAGGAATGTCCTAGGAGATTGCAAGAAGAGCAAGAAGTAGGCTCCCATTCATAGGCTACACGCTGGAACCGGGAGCCACTAGGGGCATGGATCTCAATTTCTCTGACAAGATCAAGATTGAAATCAACCTCTACCAGGACTCTAGCATAGGAGATTCTAGATTTGGAGGCTGTAGCTTGGTCGGTATAAAGAGGAGAACCCAATTTGGAGCAAATCTTGGTAAGGCTGGTATGAGACCAGAGACTAATGTGGAGGCCAGGAAGCTGAATCCAGACGGGGATGCAGTTAAGATCTTTCAGATTGAAGGAGAAGTCAGGAGACCATTTCTTTAGGACTAACGGGGATGAATAGAGGAGCCAGGGGCCCTTATCTAGCACTTGTTGGAGGTCTTCCTCACTATCAAAACGAAATAAGAACCATCCCTCGTCATGGAGAAGGATTTGGGGTGTGGCAACAAAACTCCAAGCCCGTTTCACAAATTCCTTGACAATATTGAACCCAAATTTTTTCCCCTAAATATGACCAACAAGGGCATTTTTCCAGTAGTCAATCTCCGGCAGTAAGTCCTTTTCCTCGATAGTAACATACGGGCTATCATTATCTAAAATGTCATTATTATCTAGGCGTAAAGACATGCCACAATTTGATTTCTGCTTTGCAACTAGCGTGTCAAGAAAAGAGGGGTTAGAGTTATTACCTGACGACGCTTTACTCACGTGGGCAGGTCGAGGGGTTCTTTTGGCTATTGCAATCTTCTTACCAGGAGTAGCAGAAGCCCCCGCGGCTTTAGGGAGGGGCGGGAAATCCTTGTCCATCCCTTTCGAGGAAGAGGGGGTAGATTGGTGTAGGTAATCCTGCAACACCGCATCCACTGGAGGGCCCGTCAGGTCGACCACTAAGTTAAGAGCTTTGGTAGGCGGGGGGAGACCCGCCGGAATTGACTGGACACTGTCATTAGCGTGAAAGATGATCTTTGGATCCTGGGCAGCGGGGCCAACCCCCACATCCGAGACATTCCCTTCACCAAGGTTGCGACCAGTGACAACAGAGTCGACTAAAATCCCCGTAGAAACGAGGCTATCACCACCGACCAATTTAACCCCCGCAGCAACACCGACATCAACAAGCTTTTGACCACCCACTACATCAGCAAGATTGACCCTCGATGGCTCACCACTAGCCCCGTCAGTAATGGAATCAACACCGTCACCTCCGACTGAGGTACCCACTGCTAGATTTGCATCAGGACTAAGCCCCTGTACTACGGCGTCACCCTTTGGCACACAATTAGCACCGCCCACAGCCAAGACAGTAGCACCGACTGCACTGCCTCCCTCTACCCCAATAACAAGGGGGGGACGAGGGGCAAAACAAAAGAATCATCCGCTGCAACCACAACATTGGGCTCGACAGACTCCATCGCCACCTGGGAAGAGACCGCCGCAGAGAGCTCTGGAGGCTGCGCCACACCAATCGACCCGCAGCAAGAAGAAGCCACCGCACCCAGGGGAGCAAGCGAGGCGCGGGCGCCTGTAGATCTTCGAGCGCCGGCGTCGGGGAAGGACGGAGGGGGCGGCGAGGCCGGCGAGGGAGTAGATCTGGTGGCGGGTCTTCGGTTACCCATGGGGAAGGAGAAGCGCGACGACAGATGAAGAGGGGGGAAGCACCCCGACGGAATGTGGCCGGCGCCACCAGGCGGGAGCCCAGTGCCGGGGCTAGGCCACCTCGCGGGGCTCAGGGACGGAAGAAAACCCAAAACGGCGCCGGGAAGGAAGCTCGCCGACGAGGAGAATGAAGAAAATCGAACAAAGCTTCAGGCGCGTGAAAGTTTCCTATTCGAATATGCAATAATACTATCATGTGTAGGCTGTAGCACTTGTGAAAAATGTAATTGTACGTTTTTTCTTAAAACAAAGTTCTTTTTTCACAGAAATGGACACACATGCATTAAATAAAAAATAAAGTGCTTTTTATTCCAACAGCAGCCTAGTGGATCATTAATACAAGTTTATGTTACTATCGTTGCTCTGATCAATTCATCCACAAATCCTCTTGAATGTAAACTAAATCACATTATCATCATATCTTTTTCAGAGTCTAGATATAAGGCATTTTACACGTGTTTTTGTGAAAACTAATAATGAATCAAGGCGATAGTACTACATACAAATAAAAAGTTAGAAGAAACGATAGTCCTATTATTTTTAGTACACTGCAGTAGATAATTCAAAATCAATATGTAACATAACATTATCTGAATGCTTGAATTCAGGATCTACAAATCAGTTAATCCATATATATACTTATGGAAGAAACAATTAAAAAACAAGATGGCTTCTTTAAATTATTATTTAAAGTTTAAAGTCGATCGAGTTTCCCAAATCAAGAATTTGATTGCGAATAGTACAGTAATCTTTGTTGTATTTATGTGACTGTGAGCTCAAGAATTAATCGACAGCTTCAAATTATTGGAACACGAAATGATCAGCGGACGTTCGTACTTCCATCCACGTAGACAAGATCAGCGGTCTAAGCGCCTCCACGTTGTTGCATGCAGATGTAAGGCTCTGAACTATTGCATGTTCTTCTTCACTTTGGACGTTGAAAGCGATGTTCACTGAGAGTGGCACTAGCGCTTACAAAAGAATGCAGAGTTTATTTTTCTGATCCTACCCCACCTGTAAAGTCAGTTTAAAGGTAGAGAAGAAAAGCAAGAGTGATTTGTCTCTCAATAATCAGTATACACGACACGAGGCAGTGGTAATATTTATTTACCTAATCTAATCACGGTGTTTTTTTCTTTGCAGAAGAATGAAATTACTTTATGCTTTACTTCCGTGGTCACAAGAGCAGTATGCGATATAGTGCCATATGTAATGATTGCTAGCTTAAGCTTCTGCATCTTTCGTAGGTTTGTTTGGCGGGATTTCATTACACCTGGTTTAATTAGTGATATACACAAATCTTCTTATTTAATTAAAAAGCTGATTAGATGTTGATTGAATAAGACTGTTTCGAACAGAAGAAAATGGTACAGCCAATTAAATCAGCCCCTCCCAAGAGTGCAGATGAATCGATCAAAGTTTTATCATCCCCTCCTCTAAAGTTAGACGATTTCATCAGTTATCCCTCTAGAATATTGAAAACATACCCTTAGACGAAGTCAATAGATTCAACAGAATGTCGAAAAAGGTTATATTCCATAATATAAGAGGAATCAACCGAAAAAAAAAAAACCGTTCAAGATTTGTCACGCAAACCAAGGAAGTTCTGGATCTCCACTCTGATTCACTCGATCTGGCTTTATGGGTTTTGAGATTCTAGCCTTGTTTTGGAAGGAGGTTGTGGAAGCAATCAAAGAGGATTAATTGGATATGGATGCGTCTCGCGCACAGCCAAATCTCCGTCTCTTTGCTTATTTTCATTAGCAACTAGAATCTCTTCTCTCTTTTTAGTTTGACGCTCTACTTGCACAAGCTTGTGATTTGTTCACTTTGGTCATTTTTTGGTATATTGTAATATCTTTGGCGGGTGCACTTGATGCGTACCATGCCTGCTAATGGCAGTAAATTATAAAAAAAAACTGTTTCGAACATTAATTTTTAGAACTACTGACTAATTTTTTTGATAATTGTGGCTAGTAGCCATTTTATTAAGATTGTCATGGAGAACCAGGTGAATGTGTTGGTTGGGCCTCATTAAAACCCCTCTAAGCAAAACCGGAGGGATAAAAACTTAGAGGGGAAAAAGAGTACCCCACATCCGATTACAGCCCTAATAGTCATCTATTCAAACCCATGGAGTATTGGAATTACTCCTAAAAATTGAAATGCAAAACTGAGAAGCGATTGACTAATAATGTAATCGCAGCCAATCCCATGATTATTTCTGGGCATATGGAGGGGGAGGGAGACGTATTCATTGAACTTCGAACATATGTTATGTGTGTCTGTACATATTCTCAAAGTTTTTAAGGAGGAGCCATTTCCATTCTCTCTAAGGGGGCCATAGGGGACGATAGTATCTACTCGTTTTTTTAGTTTTTCTTTTTAATAGTATTGGAATAATGGGCTAATGGGCTGACTTAGTTTATGATTTAGCCCATCTTATCGTTCACTTGTTATCAGATTATGATAGTTAGTTGTTAGAAGATAAAGATAAATTAGTTATCTATATTTCAGCAACAAACTTATTTCTTCAATGATCTTTCATATACATGTGTATATAATAGATGTTAACTGCAACGATTAGGGTTGTACAATCACTATGAAATAAAAACAAAAGTTGCCTCACAAAATCATTACTACGACATCTGTTTCTACTTACAAACACCACGCACACGCATAACAAATTCCAATATGGTATAAGAGCGCTAGGCAAGTTACATCAGTAAAACTACAAAATTCAAGATGGCAGACGTCGGAAAGAAACTCAGAAAGAAAACTCTTCTACATCAGGCAACAACTCCAGCAACATAGATGTCAACGACCCAATATATGTACATGTTGCAGATAATCCAGGCCTTATGCTTGTTCCCAAATTCAATGGAACAGGTTTCTTAGGCTGGAAATGCGACATGATAACTGCGTTGAAATCAAAGAATAAGTTCGGGTTTATTACTGGAAAAGTGAAAGAGCCTGATAAGGAAGATACCATTCAACATGCCGCCTGGGAGAGGTCCAATTCGCTGATGGTTTCTTGGCTCAAAACAGAGTTGGAGACCAGCATAGTGGAGAGTCCGATACTGTGATAATCCGCAAGAAATCTGGAGTTCACTTTGTGAAAGGTACGAACATAGCAACCTGGCAATAATACACAAATTGAAACAAGAGTTAGCAGAGGTTAAACAAGGAGATGATACAGTCATAGTATACTTTAACAAACTCAAGAAGGTTTGGGGTAAATTGGACTTAGCTCGACTGTCCAAGAGATGTACGTTTTCTAGTTGTTCTTGTGGTATTAACAAACCCATTAAGAAAGCACAGGAGCAAGATAAGTTAATACATTTTCTCATGGGTCTTAATCGCAAGTTTTTATCAATACGAGGTCAAATACTTATGATGAAGGAAACCCCAAGCCTCGAGAAGGCCTTTTATCTTGTGGCTCGGGAAGAGGAACAGAGGGGTAAGGATGAGTCAAAAGAAGAGGTGATGTCATTTTACAGTCAGGGAACATGTTACAGCGACAATAACAGAGGTGAGGGTTCCAGAAACCCTAACCCTAAATCCGGTGGAGATATGGAAAGAAAGAGGGTTACCTGTACCTTCTGCAAGAAAGGAGGACATAGTTTTGAGGAATGCTACCAGAGAAGGAAGTGTGCGCATTGTAAGAAGTCCGACCATTTGGCTTCTGAATGCTTCCAGCTTCATGGAAGAGACACTATACTCGCGCGAAGAAAGAAGAGTTATGCTAATACTGCAACAGGAGAGACGCAAGTTAGTACTGAAACAAAAAAGAAAGAAGAAGGGCTAACGCCTAAACAACTCCAACAAATCACGAAGTTAATCTGAAGCAGCAAACTCGGAAGGAAGTAGCTATTGCAATTTTTCAGGTACGCCATCTTTCTGCATTTACAGCAAACAGTGTCTAATGGGAAAAGATACTTGGGATAAACTTGAGGGACAGTGGATTATTGATTCAGGTGCAACCGATCACATGTCAGGAGCACGGAATTTGTTTGAAAATTGGAAGGATTTGCGGTATGAACGAACTGTGATTTTTCCTGACGGAAGGCCACATATCATCAATCGAGTAGGGGATGTTTGAATTGGAAACAAAATCTGGTTGAGAGAAGTGATATTTGTGCCAGAATTCAAGTTTAACCTAATATCAGTGAAGAAGATGATACAATAATATGGTTGTAATCTAATTTTTGACAGGAATCGTTGTTTTGTTCAGGGCCTTACGACGGGGGCGATTGAACCTGTTGGGCTTGAGCAAAACGGACTTTACATGCTAGATAAAGACCAGGCGGATCAGTGGGCTCACATACAGATACAGAAGACGGGCCTAGATGGAGAAAATACATGGGCTGTAAACAAAAGTCTGGGCTTGTTATCCAAAATTAGTCCAAGAGCTGAAGAAATGCATATTAAACTTGTGCATGAACCTTTTAATAAACTTTTTCAAATGGGATTAATAAAGGAGCATGAATTTTCTTCCAATTATGCTTGTGATGTATGTTATAAATCAAGAGCTCAGCGTCTTCAGTTTGATAATTCAACCAGTAGAAGCAAGAAAATGTTTGAGATGTTGCATGTTGATGTATAGGGTCCGTTTAGCACCGATACATACAATGGTTATAAATATTTTATGTGCTTTGTGGATGATTTTACACGTACAACTTGGGTACATCTCATTAAGCAAAAGGGTGAAGCTTGGGATACTATTGTGCACTTCATTAGAATGATAGAACGACAATTTGAGACACAGGTCAAAATTATCAGATCCTATAATGCAAGGGAACTAGGAAGTTCGAACGAGGGTAAACATTTTATGCACAGGAAGGGATAGTACATCAGACTACATGTGCGTACACACCGCAACAAAATGTTGTTGTAGAAAGGAAGCATAAATACTTGCTTGAAACTGCAAGAGCTATCTTTTTCCAATCTAATATCCCTCTTGCATACTAGGGAGAATACATTTTTCATGCCACTTATCTGATAAATCGATTGCCTACTAAAGCCTTGCATGGCAAGACTCCGTTTGAAAGCTTATACAACCACAAGCTGACATATGGAGAAATTAAACCGTTTGGTTGTTTATGTTACAAAACAATCGTTCATGGCAAAAGAGGAAAGTTCGATCCAAAAGGAGAAGCTTGTGTTTATTTGGGTTCAGATCCGAGGAAAAAGGGTTTCAAAGTTTTGAGTTTAAAAACACGGGTTGTTGAGGTCAATAGAGATATAAAGTTTCATGAAGATATCTTTCCTTTTAAACATGGTATTCATCATTATATGTCTCTACCAAATTATGTTACTACAACAAGTGAGTTGGCAAGTACACAACATATCATTATTGCAGATGATGTTACTCACTCAGAAGGTCAGCAAGAAGAGTTGACTTATGTAGAAGCAAGGAACACTCAGCCGGATCTTCACAGATCTCAAAGAGAGAGTCACAAACCTAATTACCTCAGAGACTATGTTTGCAACACAACTTTCCAAGACGTGTTAGATGAAAGAGTATATGGAGACACCAGGGTACAAGAATATTCTCTTATGTCCGGTCACACAAGTTTACCCGAAATACCACCGTGTTCTTCTATTGCTCTATTCTCGGGTGTTTCAAAGGGAGTCATGGACATGACCGAACCAAATACTTACCAAGAAGCTGTGGTCCATGATCATTGGAAGACATATATGAAGGAAGAGTTACAAGCATTAGAGAAAAATGACACATGGGAAGTTGTTACTCTCCCCAAAGGCAAAAAGGTAATAGGGTGTAAATGGGTTTACAAAGTCAATCTCAAATCAGATGGCTCCTTAGAAAGGTATAAGGCCCGTTTGGTGGATAAAGGTTTCACCCAACTACATGGTTTGGATTACAATGAAACTTTCTCGCCAGTTGTTAAGCTGACTACAATACATGCTCTAATTGTAGTTGCGCTTAATAAGGGCTGGATAATAAATTAGTTGGATGTAAACAATGCCTTCTTGCATGGAGATCTTGACGAAGAGGTATACATGAGGATACCTCACGGATTAGTGGTAGTTGGTCAGAGTAAAGCTTGTCGTTTGAAGAATTCTCTATATGGTCTTAAGCAGGCTTCACGACAGTGGTTTTCCAAACTTGCAAGTTTTCTTCGAACACTCAATTTCCAGCAATCAAAGAATGATTATTCTTTGTTTCATAAGGAGTGCTCTAATGGAACGATCTTTATTGTCATTTATGTGGATGACATGTTGGTCGTTGGAAATAATCAACAGGATATTGATGATGTCAAGAATGCTTTAGATCTCAACTTCAAGATTAAAGATCTAGGCAATCTTCATTATTTTTTGGGGATAGAATTTATTAACACAAAAAATGGATATATTCTATCTCAACGCAAATTTTGAGAGATTTGTTAGAAGAAAACAATTGTCAAGATTCCCATCCTACTCAAGGACCCATGGTAGTTGGAAAACAACTTTTGGTTGACGATGGAACATGACTTCATGATCCTACTATTTATCATCGGTTGGTTGGCAAACTCAATTACTTGTCCAACACACGACCAAAAATCAGCTTCACAGTGCAAGTTCTCAGTCAGTTCATGCAGCGTCCTACCGATATACACATGCAAGTAGCACTTCATGCACTTTGCTACGCCAAAGGAACCATGAATTATGGGATCATGTTGAGAAAACAAGACCGTGAGATGTTGGATTTACTGGCCTATTGTGATTTCGATTGGGCAGCCTGTCCTAATACAAGAAAGTCAATTTTGGGATATTATATTTTCCTAGGAGATAGTCCTATCTCGGGGAAAACTAAGAAGCAAGGTTTAGTTTCTCTTTCAAGTGCAGAAGCAGAGTATCGCTCATGACACGACTTCTGCATGAACTTGGTGTCCCTAACATCGCTCCAATTCCGGTGAAGTGTGACAACCAATCAGCAATACACATAGCTCGCAATCCGGTTTTGCTTGAGCAAACCAAGCACATTGAAATAGATTGTAATTTTGTTCGAGAAAAGATCCAACAAGGTCTTGTTAAAATAGAATACACACACACAACACAACTAGCCGACATGCTGACTAAAATTCTTCCAGGCACAAAGTACAAAGAACAACGACAACACATGGGCATGAATCAAGACAACACTTAAAGCCTTGGCAATCTCGCTTGCCTACGGCTTGAGGGGGGGGGGGGTATTGGAATAATGGGCTAATGGGCTGACTTAGTTTATGATTTAGCCCATCTTATCGTTCACTTGTTAGTAGATTATGATAGTTAGTTGTTAGAAGATAAAGATAAATTAGTTATCTATATTTCAGCAACAAACTTATTTCTTCAACGATCTTCCGTATACACATGTATATAAATAGATGTTAACTGCAGCGATTAGGGTTGTACAAACACTATGAAATAAAAACAAAAGTTGTCTCATAAAGTCATTACTCTATGACATCTGTTTCTATTTACAAACACCACGCCCACACACAACAAATTCCAATAAATAGTTGACTAACGATCCGGCAGAGGTTCATAACGAACCTTTCTAGCCAAAATGATACAACATAAAAGAAACTAGAAATAAAATAAAAAAAAATCAAAATCCCCCCTCTTAAGTTCTCTCTTGCCCACTGATTTATAAAAGACCTCTCATGAATCAAGCTCCTTCTTGCACGCTGAGGTTACACGATATAAATGAGGACCTCAAAGCCGCCGACAAGTATCAATGACGAGAATCCAAAATGTGTTGATGCCGGGGTGTGGGCTCTTCACTTTGGCTTTGCCACCGGCCAGGAGAGCTTGCACTGGTTTCTTTACATTGCTGTTTTGAAGTCTCAATTTGCCTTGGGGTTGACTTCCCACCGGCTCGTCTATAATGTTTGAGAGTGTGCGCGATGTTTTGAAGAGAGGCCTCCGGATGGAGAAAGTGACAACCCATTTTTCGACCATATTCTAGACAAGCTTTGGCTTCGGATAGAGTAGGACTGAGAGTGGATATCAAAGGGGGACTAAACGAGGTAGGGCTAAATGAGGGAGGCGAGGGTCGACAAGGTCTTGAATTTGATGAGGAATCGGGAGATAGGACGACTTCTAGATGAGTACTTGGGATTTGGGATGAAGGCGAGGAGGGAGGGGGTGGAAGGTGACAAATGGAGGGAATAGGATTGGGGCAAGGAATTTGAATCTAAGAAGAGAATGAAGAGGCAGCAGAGGGAGAGGAGGCAGCAATTTCATCGTGAGATAGAAAATTAATATGAGTAGGAGTAATAATTTTGGGAGGGGCATTAAGAATGGTGGTACACACAAGCAATTAATATATGCTTTGGAATGAAGCATATCATACTTTTTGGGATTGAAATCGGTGTGGGGGGGGGGGGGTTGGAGGAGGAAAATAGTGAAAATCAAATGTAATTGTCCTCATTTGTCGCGCACTGATGGGATTAGGAGAGTTTGATCACTCCCAAAGATGATTAACATCGTAATTATTCAAGTTCCAAGCCGTTAAAGAACCTTGAGTAAAAGGATTCTTGTCACTTTGCACATGAAAATCCATCTTATCATTATTGGTGATCGGCTCCTCGTTAACATTTATCAGCACTGGGCTAGTGTTGTTTTGTAACGGAAAAACCATCTCCTCATTAAATGTAGTCGGCTCCTTGTTAATGATCGACTAAGGCGGTTGTGGGGCTTCTCGAAATTGTTCCTACGAATGTTCCTCTATTGATTCAGATTGCTTGTGTTGCGAAAGTTCTTCGGACCAATATTCCACTATCCCGACTTTGTTAAATATTCCAAACATATCCACTGTGATCTCGTCATGGATAATTTGCATTGCGGATGTCTCAATTTGAACAAGCACTTCTAAGCAGTTGGGTATGACATTCATATTGGTATCCACCAAAATGACGGATCCAAAAGACTTCTGTATGACTTGAATTGAGCTTTCTGGCCATGCTTGAGCCGGAATTCCTCTAATAGCGACATTGGTTCATTTCTTCTCTAATTGATCTTTCGGGTTCCATTTCCAGATTTCCCAGCCAATTTCTCGGACTGGATTCTCTTGCAAAAACCGGTATGCTATCTTAAAAGAGGAGAATATTGTTATGTATTTAAAGTGGGATAATACGATGGCATCCTCAAGCCCTTTATCCCATGCTGTTACAATCGTTTTCACCTCCTCCAAACTTGATTGTGAGAGGGAGATTATATCAACGCCTCGCGTAAGCCTTTCCATCATGGGGAGAAACTACTCTATAGTACGTGACCTTTCATTACTTTGCCTTACTAAGGGATGTTTTGACCATGAGAAAGTGAGGAGCAAGATTGCTGCCTGGGATGCAGGTTTGTTGCTGGCCGTAGAGGATCGCTTGGATTTTTTTGGGCCAAACAAGAGGGCTGAGGAGTTTCTTGAGCTGTTTGTTGCAGGGACCAGCATTAGAAGGATTGGGATGATGGCTTGCGATTCCTGGCAGTTTGTGTGAAGATTTCGTTATCGTCCACTAGCAAGTTTTTTATAGCATTAACGACTCTATTTGCTTCCTCTTTGGTATTGTATTCAATGAAATCATATCGTGTTTGAGTTCATACCCTTGGTGTTTTTGGTAGTCATAAGCCTAAGATCTGGCCATGCTGGCCGAATAGACGCCAGAGTGTGCCGATCCTTGTGCTTGCAATCATATTGTCTATGAAAACCGTTGCTCTTGGAGTTGATCTTGGAGCCACCATTGGAAAGGTGGTTTGGAGCTTGGGAAGGTAAGAGAAGTTGGGAAGACAGGTCGGAAGGGAAGAGGGGGTTGAAAGAAGGTGGTGACAGGGAAGGTTGGGCATTTAATGGTGGTGAAGGGAGCATAGTCATGAGGTGGTGGCGGTGATGGTGCGGGTGAAAGGGTAAGACAGGAAGATGGGAGGTGAAGGGAGGAGGATTTTCATGGTTTCTTAAGTTGCTAGTTTCCCATCCTCCAACGAGGCATCTTTCTTCGATACAGTTGTCTAATCCCCCTCTCTACCCCAAATCATCTACTTATACTACTTAAAGCAGAAAACATAACATAATTACCCTAATTACCCTGAAGCCTCTAACTAAACTAAAAGACCCTTTTATGTCCTATCCTAACACCACTCTCCCCTAACAACCTCCTTGTCCTCAAGGTGGGAAGAAGTATGTGTAGCTAACCGTAGTCGATCATCAGCAAGTGGTTGTCTGCCCGAAGTCCCACATCCTGCTCTTTTATAGTATCCTCTTCTAAGGAAGAAGTAGAAAATGCTTCTTTCCTACCATTACCATCGTCGGCGAAAAGTAATTGGAGACCCAATGTTTTATAGCTGTGTGTTTGGCTTCACTTGTCTCCACACCAATAGCAAAGAGGGGAAGATTATCTTTGCGGAATTTCAGATTCTGGAACCTTGGGAAAGGTTGAAGGATGACTCCAAGAAGATGGCACGCTGGAGACTGACATAATCATTTTGGAACCAGGCAATGGGTTGCTGCTGTGGACTGTTGAAGATTGTCAGTTTGGATTCGTGGACGCTTGGCTGCCAGACCTAACGAGGGACAATTCTGGTGAAGAAAAAGTGATCGACCAGAAATTCCCCCCGAATCATCAATCCTTGTATGGAGGCAAATTAGGGATGCACAAGCTGCCACATAAAAGCTCGTTTCGCATCACCACCTTCCGCGTAACCTTCATCAATTCAGTCATTGGGCTTGAACAAAGCTATCTCTGCCTGTATCGACTCTTTCAGCCCCGTTCAAAAAATACTCTGATACATCTCGTCGGGGATGTTCTTGAGTTGTGTAGCATAGAAATCGAACTAACAATAGTAGGCTTCCACCGTGGTTTCTTGGCGCAACGAACAAAGAAGATTTAGGCAGTTGCCAGAGGGTCCGCATCTTCCGAGTAGCAAATTTGTAAATTGTGGCCAAGAAGGAAGGCCATCTTGATTTTCCTTCCATTTGAACCAATAGAGGGCACACTCCTCCATACAAATGCTTGTAAAATGAATGCAATCAGCCTCTACAATATTGCTCAATGCAAAGTACCGCTCAGCTTGATAAATCCAGCCCTTTGGGCCATCTTCGGTGATAACTGGCAATTCTATCTTCCTAATCTTGATTTCCTTGTTCCCGCCTCCATCACTACCACTCAGCGGTGATAATTAGATCTTACGAAGTTGTACCCTTCTTCTTCTTGATAATTCTCCCCATGTTGTTGCATCGCCGAAACGACTTGAGCCAAATTCCCTACCATGGTAGTGAGCTCATTGAGTTTACTGGTGATTTCTGACAACTGAGCCCAAATGATGGTTTGCTCATTCTTCATTGTTTCTAAGTTTCTTCTAGTCGAAACCATTCAACCCCTTCCCACATCCAAGAACGATTGACTCTGATACCAATGATAAGGCAAATGCAATCCTTCTCTTAAATTCCTTACATCGAGGCCTATTCTCTTCGATTATAGTTGTCCTATCCCCCTCTCCTACCTATAATCATCTACTTATACTATGTCATATCCTAACAAGGGCGTATATAGAATATTAACTATACAGGGTCATTAATTATTTTAAAAAACTATACAGGGTCATTAATTATTTTAAAAACTATATATGGTCATTGCTATTTTTGAAAAAAAAAAATCAATATCACTAGTCAGACTGAAACTCATGATATCTCAATCACTGATTTTTCTCAAGCCATTCCACCATCATAAATTTTATGATATATGAGATCATTTATACTATTTACAAACTCTCGTTACTCTACATATATAAATCTCTTACTTTTTCCAAAAACGTAAGGTCACGTGGTGAATCTCGTGACATACCACATACTATGCATGAGAGAGAGATAAAGACTTAATCGTGACACCTGATACACTATTTCTTTGTATTTTATTTCATTTTTTTATTCAACGATCACGATAAGGGCAGACTCGGGATTGAGAGAGCAAAAGACCCCAACTTTATTAAATTACATAAAAATATTAAAAAAAATCTTTTTTACAATAAAATTTTACAAACTACATATAATTTTAACCATGCCGCTCAACTTTAATTTCTAGCTCTACCGAGTCACAAAGTGCAATGGAATATAAATGGAAAATTGTACGTCCCAATGACGCATGAGGTGAAATTTTATGTGGGTCATTTGATTCACCGAGTTATCCCATTGTCTAAGGTGCCGTTCTCTCAGGACATTTAGAGGATTAATGTCATTCTCTTCCATAAGTACAATAGGTGTCAACTTATAAGTGGTTAAAAAAATGATATGTCAATTTGGTATTTGTTAACCATGGTCAGCTTTATCTTAAAGCTGCTATTAGTAGTTGAGCTGGGTGAGGAACAGAACCTAAAGTATTTCTCTTTCTCCCTTCCAAATTCTTTTCATTATAATGTTTGTCCTGAATTTCTGTTTGGTGCGTTCTTTACTCTTTTGCACTGCATAACTATTAATTGAAACCTTTGAGAAAAACCTAAAAATGATATGACATCCAAATATAAGTATAGATGACTATATATAAATTATACAATTAATAAATAAAACTATACTAATATATATAAAGTTATATATTAAATTCTGATATTAATAAAATTATACCACATGTATATACTAACTTTAAAAAGTATATATTAACTTGTAATTTTATATTATACAAACTATATAATTGCAAATGTAGCCACCTATACTTGTAATTAAGAACGATCGATGAACCATTACAAACCAACCGTTTTACATATGGAAATAAAAAAAAAACAGCACGTTTATGAAGCAAAGCTTAACTTTGTGAAAATAATATCTAAATCTATGAACTAAATCGTGCCAACTATATAAGAACACGTTTTCCTATATAATATTGAAGCGCACTTGCCATGGGCTGTATTATTTTTCTATTTATTGTCCATTCTACTTTGACTCTAGTGGACAATGGATGTAATATAGATTAAAAAATGAAAGAAAATAGTATAATGTAAAGCTGTAATTAAGTCTGTCACTTCATCCCAATAATATAGTTTACATGATTATGCATGCCACTCCTCTTTGCATGATTAATGTACAATCTTCCCACACCTCTTTTGTCTAATTCAGAATTTCAGATGGAAAGTAACATCTTTGTAGGGTTTGAATTGTCAAAGCTTTTATACTATTATGGACAAGAAAACTCAAAACAAGCCATATGTATGATCAATCTCCAAGCTCAATCCGTTACTTTCACTGTGGACCAGGAGTGAGCCTCTGGCGCCTGAGTTGGCTGTAGAACCGATTGATGAAATCCTCAGCCGCCTCATCCACCTGTCGGTCATCCTCATTGTTTTTCAAAGGGAAGGGCGAATCCGTCACCCTCGGGCTGCGACCGTATCCAAGCCCCGAGAAGTTGTATGCCGCCGGAGAGGAGTAGTTCAAACTGCTAGAAGATGAAAACGATGACAAACCAGCAGCCTCCTGACCGCTGCCTTCTCTCAAAGCCAAAGTCTCTAGCACCCTATTAACAGCCTCATAGTTCTCCTCGTCAAAGAAGGGCTCAGGGCATTCCATCCCCGCTTTAGCCAAGTCGATCTCGCCGTTTTTGTGCTTGCTTCCGGTGACGTGGAGGGCTGGGAGATAGTGGTGGATGAAGTTGAACATGGCATGGTGAGCGGGTGTGTCGCTGCAGCTGAACTCGTACTCGCCTTCTTTGGTGGAAAAGGATGCGGATTGGGAAAGACTGCGGGCGAGTGCAGGATTCTGGTGGTGGCGGTGGTGGTGAAAGATAAGGCTGCCAACGAGAGCTTTCCCGGCGATCTTTCCTTTCTTGAGCATGAGGTTGAGGTCTAAGAGAAGCTTTCGCTTGCTGGAGATTCCTTTCCTCGCCATTAAGAAGTAGACTCGCACCAAATTCCAGATCCTCCTTGCCATGATGTGGTTTTCCATTTGTTTGTGTTTGTAGGAAAATGGGATATATATAGTTTTGGCCTCTGAGCTTGCAAAAGAAGAGAGGGAATGTTTTGTTGTTATCGCTGTTGATTATGGGAGAAGAGATGGGATTCTGAGTTGATTGGAACCTAGAGCCAAGGGGGAGGGAGAGTATATATATAACCACAGGAAGGAGCAATGGGATGCCACATGGAAGGAGGTGGGAAGGTGAAGGAGGTGAATGAAAAATGATGTCTCTAGTGCAGCAAAAGCAGCCTTTTTCTTTTCTATAGTTCGGGTGGTGTTTAGGCGGTGAACGTCCGTGGTGTTTACTTTTTTCTTTAAAATAACGGTAGTAGTTACTTAACTCAGTGGGTTGAGTGCCTTGTGGGGTTTTATATAATAATGTTATTACTTTTGTTTTTTTTATTCGAAGACCAGATTACTCTCATTACAACAGACGAGGGTATAGAATAATTTTGGGCTAACATCACCCCAAGATATAGCCGAGTAACTGGAGCGATATTGCTCAAGTTAATAACCCTTGTTTAAAAAACAACTATTTTTTTATGTTAATCAGACAAACTATAAAAACAAGCGGAGCGGCTCTGGTGACTTCGCTCGAATTGAAGGCACGGTGCCTTCGCTAATCTCAGCCTTTAGATCCATCTTTTTTTAAATCTAATGGTCTATATTCAATATGGAGTATCTAAGGGTATATATGTAAATTATCCAATCTATCCGAGGGATAGAATCGTAAACTTCTGACATTACTTTTTCATATAGGGGGCGTTCGATGTCAGCGAAAAAAAAGCACCAAACGCAGCTATTGCTGCGTTACAATTAATCCCCCTCCAGTTAACCAATCACAAGCTCAGGATAGTTTATATTGTGGGTTCCACTATAAAAAAGAACCTATATTTATCCAACACGTGTATCAATCTGCATAGGGTGCCGTGCCCATTTTTGTTCGCGCTGAACGAACGGAGTCATAAACTTCCCATATTACAAAACCACCGAGTCTTTTACTTTTCCCCGAATTTCATTTTTTTATTTCTTTTTCAAGCGCCAGAGCTCAATACCGGAGAGAGAGAAAAATGTCCACGTTTGTATGAAATTCCAATTTGAATACTAAGGAAAAAAACAAAGGTTTAAAAAATAAAAATCTTACCCACTACAGGTAATAAATATAAAAAAAGAGAACAAAAGATTGAAAAAGAAAAACCAAAATTAATACTAGGTGTTAAAAATTAATATATAAACATACAGAAACAAAATCATAAATATAAACGATATCATAAAATAATATGAATAACAATTAAAAATATTCTAAAAACTTTATTGTAAAATATAATATAAAATTTAAAATATGTAATATTACTTAAAATCATTTAGAATGTATTTCAAATGTTTTTGGACGATGCTACTAAAATTGCTTTGAAAGGCACTAAAAAATCAAAATTCTTATAAAGTGAATTCAAAAAAGTTGTTAAAAAGTTTTAGGTAAAAAAATGAAATTCTTACAAAAAAAAGAAAAAAAACATTGAGAAAAATAAAATCAAAATCAACACTTCCTAGTTTATCTAGGTGTCAAAAAAAAATAACAAAAATAATATATATATCAAAATACTGAAAAAAATCATAAACATTATCAACATAATATACAAAAAATACCATAAAACAATATCAATAATAGTTAAAAAATTCTAAAAATTAATTATTGTAAAATACAATATAAAACTTCATAAATGTAATATTACTTACCACCAGCTAGTCATAAAAATCTACTATGTGGTCATACCAAAGTGTGATCTAGTCATGTGGTATAATTCGGTAAGGTTTTGGCCAACATAAAAAATTCTATATTGTACAGGGCTACCCGACTACACAGCGATGAGCTACCTGAATCCTCTCCAGCCAAGCTTTTTTTACCAGACCCTCTTGATACCTGACTTATAGCCGAGGTTTATCACCATCTAGTCATAAAAAACTACTCTGTTGTCATACCAAAGTATGATTTAGTCACGTTGCACATATCATATTGGTTATGTACTTAAATACAATATTTATTTATTATATTATTCAAAGTATTTTATAATATATATATAATTTTGGAAATAGCATTAGCTATATAAATAATAAATATTACGTATGACTTATTTTTTCTTTTATAAATTTGACCACGGATAAAAATAATACTCCCAACAAGTTTTAAAATGACTTGTCCTATATGATAACTACTACTTTCTTAACTTTTTAAAAGTTAGTTTATTATTTTTCATATAAAAGCATGAGAAAGAAATAACTCAATCTAAAGGACTTGACTAAAAATAAAAACACTTAAAAAAAATTTAAAGCTAATAACTTTTAGTATATTAACCTGCCCCACTATGTAATGTTTGTTGCTTTTTTCTTTTCTCCTATTTAATAGTACATTTAGTTAATACAATTTTTAGAAAATTAAGTATAAATATGCTTGTCACTGTTTATATAAATATTATTAGGAAAAATCTGTTTATAAAATATATATATGTTTGATAAATTCAAGCGTAAAAGATGATTTAAATATTAGATATATACATTTTATTAACAAAGAAAATAAAGAAAACACTAAGTAAAAGTTTCTTCAACAAATCTATAATTGTCTCTTCAAAAATCATTCTCTAATAAGTATATTTGTTTGTATCTTTTTATGTTCTACTTAGTAGAATTTAGTCTACCCATTTTTTGGAAAATAATGCTAAATTTTTAATATTAGTTACCTGTGAAAAGGTGGTGAATTTCAAAAACAATAATTTAAATTTAAAATGTATATATTTTTTAACTAATTAATAATCAAGATCCTATTTATATCATAATTGATGAATCTATAAATTGGATTAGTTTCATCAGTTCCGGGTCAAATTCAGGTGGTTTAGAACATCCGTGTGTTGTAGGTGACCCTAGGTAACAAATATAGAAAAAAGAGGAACGAAAGATTGAGAAAGAAAAGCCAAAATCAATACTCCCACGTTAATTAAGGTGTTAAAAAATAATATATATATATCCATAAACATACAGAAACAAATCATAAATATAAATGATACCATAAAATAATATGAATAACAATTAAAAATATTCTAAAAACTATTTATTGTAAAATATAATACAAAATTTAAAAGACGTAATATTATTTAAAATCACTTAGAATGCATTTGAAATGCTTTTGGAAGATGTTACTAAAATTGCTTTGGAAGGCAGTAAAAAATCCAAAAATTTATATAAAGTGAATTCAAAAAAAATGTTAAAAAGTTTTTAGGTAAAAAAATGAAATTCTTACCCCAAAAAAAAAGATAAAAAACATTGAGAAAAAAATCAAAATCAACACTTCGTAGTTTATCTAGGTGTCAAAAAATAACAAAAATAATTATATATCAGCATACTGAAACAAATCATAAACATTATAAACATAATATACAAAAGATACCATAAAAAATATCAATAATAGTTAAAAATTCTAAAACATAATTATTGTAAAATACAATATAAAACTTCATAAATGTAATATTACTTACCACCAGCTAGTCATAAAAATCTACTATGTGGTCATACCAAAGTGTGATCTAGTCATGTGGTATAATTCGGTCAGGTTTTTGGCCAACATAAAAAATTCTATATTGTACAGGGCTACCCGACTCCACAGCGATGAGCTACCTACCCATCCTGTGATGCAGCTACCTGAATCCTCTCCGGCCAAGCTTTTTTTACCAGACCCTCTTAATACCTGACTTATAGCCGAGGTTTTCACCATCTAGTCATAAAAAACTACTCTGTGGTCATAGCAAAGTATGATTTAGTCACGTTGCACACATCATATTGGTTATTTGTACTTAAATACAATATTTATAATTATTATATATTCAAAGTATTTTATAATATATATATATATATATATATAATATTTTGGAAATAGCATTAGCTATATAAATAATAAATATTACGTATGACTTATTTTTTTCTTTTAAATTTGACCACGGATAAAAATAATACTCCTAACTAGTTTTAAAATGACTTGTAATATATGATAACTACTACTTTCTTAACCTTTTAAAAGTTAATTTATTATTTTTCATATAAAAGCGTGAGAAAGAAATAACTCAATCTAAAGGACTTAACTAAAAATAAAAACACTTACAAAATATTTAAAGCTAAAAACTTTTACTCCCTCCTGTTCTAATTATAAGTCGTTCTAGACTTTTTCACAACTTTTAAGAAAGAGTTTAAAAAGACTAGTATACCCTTACTTTTTGTATTGGGAGAATAAAAAAGTAAGTATACTTTATTGGTAAGATAAAAAGTAGAGTGTAATGATAATAATAATTAGAAAAAGTAGAAAGGGTAAAAGTAGAAAAATGGATACAAAAAGTCTAAAACGACTTATAATTTGAACATAATTCTAAAGCCTAAAACGACTTATATTTAGAACAGGAGGGAGTAGTATATTAACCTGCCCCACTATGTAATGTTTGTTGTTTTTTTTCCTTTCTCCTATTTAATTTAGAAAATTAAGTATAAATATGCTTGTCACTGTTTATATAAATATTATTAGGAAAAATGTGTTTATAAATATATATGTTTGATAAATTCAAGCGTAAAAGATGATTTAAATATTAGATATATACATTTTATTAACAAAGAAAATAAAGAAAACACTAAGTAAAAGTTTCTTCAACAAATCTATAATTGTCTCTTCAAAAATCATTCTCTAATAAGTATATTTGTTTGTATCTTTTTATGTTCTACTTAGTAGAATTTAGTCTACCCATTTTTTTGGAAAATAATGCTAAATTTTTAATATTAGTTACCTGTGAAAAGGTGGTGAATTTCAAAAACAATAATTTAAATTTAAAATGTATATTTTTTAACTAATTAATAATCAAGACTATTTATATCATAATTGATGAATCTATAAATTGGATTAGTTTCATCAGTTCCGGGTCAAATTCAGGTGGTTTAGAACATCCGTGTGTTGTAGGTGACCCTAGGTAACAAATATAGAAAAAAGAGGAACGAAAGATTGAGAAAGAAAAGCCAAAATCAATACTCCCACGTTAATTAAGGTGTTAAAAAAATTATATATATATATATATATATATATATATAATATATATATATATCCATATATATATATATAGCATAACATAAACATAGAAACAAATCATAAATATAAATGATACCATAAAATAAGAATAACAATTAAAAATATTCTAAAAACTATTTATTGTAAAATAGAATACAAAATTTAAAAGACGTAATATTATTTAAAATCACTTAGAATGCATTTGAAATGCTTTTGGAAGATGTTACTAAAATTGCTTTGAAAGGCAGTAAAAAATCCAAAAATTTATATAAAGTGAATTCAAAAAAATTGTTAAAAAGTTTTTAGGTAAAAAAATGAAATTCTTACCCAAAAAAAGAAAAAAAACATTGAGAAAAAAATCAAAATCAATACTTCGTAGTTAATCTAGGTGTCAAAAAATAACAAAAATAATATATATATCAACATACTGAAACAAATCATCAACATTATAAACATAATATAGAATATAAAACTTCATAAATGTAACATTACTTACCACCAGCTAGTCATAAAAATCTACTATGTGGTCATACCAAAGTGTGATCTAGTCATGTGGTATAATTCGGTCAGGTTTTTGGCCAACATAAAAAATTCTATATTGTACAGGGCTACCTGACTGCACAGCGATGAGCTACCTACCCATCGTGTGATGCAGCTACCTGAATCCTCTCCAACCAAGCTTTTTTTACCAGACCCTCTTGATACCTGACTTACAGCCGAGGTTTATCATCATCTAGTCATAAAAATCTACTATGTGGTCATACCAAAGTATGATTTAGTCACGTTGCACACATCAGATCGGTTATTTGTACTTGAATACAATATTTATAATTATTATATTATTCAAAGCATTTTATGATATATATATATATAATATTTTGGAAATAGCATTAGCTATATAAATAATAAATATTACGTATGAATTATTTTCTTTTACAAATTTGAACACGGATAAAAATAATACCCCCAACAAGTTTTAAAATGACTTGTCTTATATGATAACTACTACTTTCTTAACCTTTTAAAAGTTAGTTTATTATTTTTCATATAAAATCATGAGAAAGAAATAACTCAATCTAAAGGACTTAACTAAAAATAAAAACACTTACAAAGTATTTAAAGCTAGTAACTTTTAGTATATTAACCTGCCGCACTAGGTAATGTTTGTTGTTTTTTTTCCTTTCTCCTATTTAATAGTACATTTAGTTAATACAATTTTTAGGAAACACTGTTTATATAAATATTATTGGGAAAATCTGTTTATAAAATATATATGTTTGATAAATTCAAGCGTAAAAGATGGTTTAAATATTAGATATATATACATTTTATTAACAAATACAAATAAAGAAAACACTAAGTAAAAGTTTCTTCAACAAAGCTATAATTGTTTCTTCAAAAATCATTCTTTAATAAGTATATTTGTTTGTATCTTTTTTTTTATCAGAAAGAGGATATTTTATTTATGTATTAGGACTGATTACACAATCCTGACGTAATAAAGGAATACAAGGATTAGGAGGGTTAATCATCTCAATACACCCCCTATTACAAGACAGGGCCCTTTTGGCCAACGCATCAGCCACTAAGTTGGATTCTTCTCCGGCCAAGCTGTTTTGACCAAGTCTTTTCGATACCTGACTAATAGTCAAGGTTTACCACCATCTAGTTATAAAAATCTACTTTGTGATCATAAAAAAGTATGATCTAGTCACGTTGCACACAGATCCGTTATTTGGCCAACATATATAATTCTATACCCCTGCAGGGCTACCCGACCGTACACTAATGAGCTACCTGCCTGTCCCGTGATGCAACTACCTGAATCTTCTCTGGCCAAGCTGTTTTGACCAGATCCTTTCAATACCTGACTAATAGCTGAGGTTACCACCATCTAGTCTTAAAAATCTACTCTATGGTTATAACAAAGTATGATCTAGTCACGTTACACTCATCAGGTCCTTTATTTGTACTTAAATACAATATTATAATTATTTTATTATTCAAAGCATTTTATGATATATGTATAATTGTATATATATATATTTTGGAAATAGCATTAGCTATATAAATAATAAATATTAATTATGAATTATTTTCTTTTAAAAGTTTTACCGCGGATAAAAATAATACCCCCAACAAGTTTTAAAATGACTTGTCATATAGGATAACTAGTTAACTACTACCTTCATAACATTTAAAAAATTAGTTTATTATTTTTCCTATAAAAACATAAAAAAAGAATTAACTCAATCTAAAGGACTTAACTAAAAATAAAACACTAACAAAATATTGAAAACTTGTAACATTTAGTATATTAACCTGCTCCACTATGTAATGTTTGTTACATTTTTCCATTCTCCTATTCAAAAGTACATTTAGTTAATATATTTTTAGAAAATTTAGATTAAATATGCTTGTCACCGTTTATATAAATTTTGGGAAAATTGTTTATAAAATATACATGGTTGATAAATTTCAGCGTAAAAGATTGTTTAAATATTAGATATATACTTTTTTTAACAAATAAAATAAAGAAAACACTAAGTAAAAGTTTCTAAAACAAATCTATAAGTTTTTCTTCTAAAATCATTCTCATATATATATATATATATATTTGTCTTTATCTTTTTATGTTCTACTTAGTAGAATCTATTCGTCCCATTTTTTGGAAATTAATGCTAAATTTTTATTATTAGTTACGAGTGGAATGGTGGTGAATTTCAAAAATAATAATTTAAATTTAAAATGTATATATTTTTTAACAAATAATCAAAACTACTTATATCATAACTGAAGAATCTAGAAACTGGATTAGTTTCATCGGTTGTGAGTCAAATTCAGGTGGCTTAGAACATCGGTGTGTTGAAGATTAGCCTAGGTAACAAATATAGAAAAAAGAGAACGAAAAACTAAGAAAGAAAAGTCAAAATCAATACTCCCACCTTAATCGAGGTGTTATTATATATATATATATATACCATAAACATAGCGAAACAAATCATAAACATAAATATAAAAGATACCATAAAATAAATTACAAATATTCTAAAAACTATTTATTGTGAAATAGAATATAAAATTTAAAAGACATAATATTACTTAAACTCATTTAGTATGCACTTGAAATGATTTTGTACTAAAATTATATTAACTAAATATACTATCAAATAAAAGAAAGGAACTGACCGAAAAAAAAACACGCCAATATACTTGATGTTACTAGTAATATTTTGTAAGTTTTTGTTTTTAATTAAGTTTATGCTTTTTTTATATGAAAAATAATAAACTAAAATTTTAAAGGTTAAGTAAAATAATAGTTATCCTATATGTCAAGCCTTTTTAAAAGTTATTGGTGTATTATTTTTATCCACGGTCAAAATTGTAAAAGAAAATAATTCATCATTTACATAATTTAATATTTATTATTTACATAGCTAATGCTATTTCTAAACTATTAAATATTAATATATATTTAAATATATATAATAAAATGTAAGATACTTAGAATTGTATGATCATTAAGATGTTGGAATTTAATTGTGGGATAAGTATGCTTAGTGGAGAAAATCTCAGTCATTAGTATAATGGTTAAGGGTATACTTAAACCATTACATAAATGGTTAAGGTTTTGTTTAAGGAGATTAAGTAACTATGAGTATACCTAAGGTCATCATAAACAAGTTGATTATGTCAACTTTGATCTAGTGAAAACAGTGACCAGGTTAGTGTTGACCTCGTTGACAAACCAACTAAGTAGACCAAGGGGTCAAGTGATTCTCCAAGAGTTGAGGAGTTGCTGTCTATGGACATTGACACTCACAAATGCTGATGTTTGTGAGATAGACAACGGGTGGTGAGCATCACAGTTTTAACTCTCGAAAATGGTGACCTGTACAACAGAGGGAGTGGCTCCTTAGATTTATAGAGGCCCTTCACTTTTTACAAAGATAGAGGGAAAATCTTGAAAAGGAAAAGCAACATTTACCTGACTTGGATTTGGGGTTTGCTTGACTTTCTTCTTGAAGCGCGAGAAGAAAACAATGCCCGCGATTGTATGAAATTTCAATGAAAAGCGAGGGGAAAAACCAGGTTAATGAAATGAAAATTTTACCATCCAACAGGTAGCCAATATAAAAAAAAGAAAAAAGAAAACGAAACATTGAGAAAAAAAAAGCCTAAATCAATACTCCGATGTTTATTAGGTGTTAAAAAATAATAATATATATATATATCAACATACTGAAAACAAATCATAAACATAATATATAAAAGATACTATAAAACAATATTAATAATAATTAAAAAAATAAAGTTAATTATTGTAAAATAGTATATAAAACTTCAAAGACGTAATATTACTCAAAATCATTTCATTTAAAATCATTTTGGAAGAAATTATTAAAATTACTTGAAAAAGAGATTAAAAAATCTTATATAAAGTGAATTTTTCAAGTAAAAAATGAAATTCTTACCCAATACAGCAACTAATCAAATTTGGGTGACTCATTCACATGAGATTTGGTTAACAAACTTTGGTTTCTTTATGTTTAGAACTTGGAAGTGTTTTGAATGTTGATGAAGTTACAATTATAAAATCTAAACTTTTCTGTTGAGACATATACTAACCAACATAGCTGTGTAGATGCCTAAAATTGAGAATGGTTGAATCTGTACCATCACGTCACTACTTAAGTTTCTCATTATTATCACAAAAGAATAAAGATTACAAAACCTACACCTCACTTAAGTATATTTGCAACCATAACTAAGTTAAACTAGGGTAATAAACATGGTGGAATAAGGAAAAAAAAAGTTGACCCCCCCCAAGAGTGAGCGGAGGACGCCCGCTTGAGGCGCGCGGGAGGACGTGACAGGTCAAAGAATATAAAAATATAAGGGTATGAATGGTGAATATCAATAAGACCGGTCAAAGGTTGAGTTGTGTAAAAAGTTACAAATATAACTTTAGTAAGGTTTAGGAGTAAAATGCAAACTTTAGAAAAGTTGGGGTCAAAATGTAATTTTGGAAAAGTTATGTGTGAACAGTAGGAATTCAGTCAAACTTAGGTGGAACTTGGGTTTTGACCAAAAGTGAGAAAGAAAGATTGAAATTTGAACTTGGAAAGAAATGGTGCCAGATTCGAATATACTTTTACTTGAGAACGGTATTACCGTTACTCTACATAAGTAGTCTTCTTAGGTTAATTATGCATAATACAATGTATATCATCATCCTTCCATAAGTGACATCTGTTATAACTACTCGTATCTTAATTCAAGATTTATTCGATATTGCTTTAGTTTGAATACTATTTGCGAACAATTAATAACGCAAGATATTCAAGTAATTAATTCACAAGGCACAATAGCATACAATCACATATATCATCTTATCATTCATTTACACATCTGAACCCAATGTGATCCTCATGGACAATCGGATAATGTAACAACATACCTTACACCGAAGAAGACGCTAGCGTATTATCCCGCGCCGTTCTTTAATCACTTAGATTTGGAATGTAATACTAAGTATTGATTCTCTAAAATCCTAAACAAATTTGGTACCCTTGTAATTACTTGTCCCATTGTAATTAACCTCAATGATTGTCATTCATTACTAACCGGGTTGTTACTTAAAGCATTCACATTCTAGATTATTAATTATTCTTTTCTCGTTGTTAGTAGCTAACATGGTTGTATAGTTTTATACAACCTTTAGGATTAAGTCCTTATCCTACTTATCAACTTTAATCATATGTATACACTTACATTGATTTAGTTTACTACATGGCATGGACTTTAATTTGACCCTCGGTATAGATGGTCTTAGGCCTTGTAATTCTTATCTACTTCAGTGAGTTAGTCAGCTTGACCCCTTGGTCTACTTAGTTTTGTCAACGAGGTCAACACTAATCTGGTCAACGTTTTCACCAGGTCAAAGTTGATATAGTCAACATGTTTATGATGACCTTAGGAATAATCCTAGTTACTTAATCTTCTTAAACAAAACCTTAACCATTTATATGGTTTAAGTATACCCTTAACCATTATACTAGTGACTGAGGTTTTCTCTCCTAAGCATACGTATCCCACAATTAAATTCCAACACCTTAATTATCATACAACTCTAAGTATTCACATTAAACATCATGGATTATAAAATCCCTAAGTTCTTAGCAACCTTAAACATCAACATTAACAACCGATCTCTAGAGTTTTGTTCTCAAACATGAATATGACCTAGACGACTTCTAGGAAACTGCGTATGACCTTGATGGCGGCTATATGAAATTGTATTCTCCATAACCTAAGAGTAGATCTTAGGAAATTGATTAAGGTACTTAATCATATGAGATAATTGGTATATGATGAGGGGAGAAATCTAATGTAGTCTCCGGACTGGCTGGTTGCGCATAGTGATCACTAGAGAGGATACCCGGATCGGGTCCGCTCGTGGAAAAATCCAACAAGCCCGATAGGATTGTTGGTCAGATGGTACCTGCTGTTGGTACATGGCTCCGACCGCTTATGGACGCCTTATTAGGCAGAGAGGAAGTCCCAGGATCTTCGGATCCTTGGCAACATGGGCGCCTATGGTGCATTTAGGATGAATGTCCAATTAGATAAATATTATGAATTATAAATGGGATTGTCCTAACATGACATCCACTATATGATAAGAATAAAGGTAAAACGACTAAGACTATGAGTATCCGACCTACGGTAGTACGAGACTTCAATATCTCTTGTAACATGGTTAACAAACCACGGGACCTCAAAGGCCGTATAACGAGTACCGATCATAGAAAGCGACTTCGCGTTATTATCGCTTTACTCGTTAGTGTTTGATGTGAATGACTACATGTGTAAATGATGTATTGATATTGGTTGACTGCTGAGTGTTTACTTACAACAATTACAACTTTAGTTATAAACTGTAAGCCGAAACAACATGAAATTAATCTCATGTCAAGATGGCTAAATGACCTAAAGGGTATAAGATTACACTTTTAGCATATTTGGCGTTTAAAATGAATGCAATCAGCCTCTACAATATTGCTCAACGCAAAGTACCGCGCAGCTGATAAATCCAGCCAGGACCTCGGGTAGAGGACTTTTGATTTTGATACCGCGCTTTAGACTCGGATTGTATTATGTATTATGGTTATAAATATTTGGGATGGTTTAGATGCTCAGTGGTCTTTCTATTCGGATTATGGATTTAGTTATGTTTATGTTAGTTGTGGAATATTTCGGATCATCACATCAGTTATAAGTTATAAGTATTTGGTAAGTGGTAGCCTTGTTACTCACAATGGTGAGTACGGTGTGTAGCACCCGAATTAAAGGAATTACATTTATTTCCGCTGTGAGCCGTTTTTAATTATGCTACGAGCTTTCGATTATTACGAGATTAGAAGTAGGGGTGTTACAGTACGAGACTCCAATAACTCTCGTAAAGCTGGATAACGAACCAAGGGCCTTGAAGGCCGGATAACGAGAACATTTAGAAGGAAAACTACCCTCGTATCGTTATTACCCTATTTACGCTTTAAATTTGTTTTAACAATTTTTTGAATTTACTTTATATTAGATTTTTTAAAAAAATTATCTTTTTTTCAACCAATGTTAATATAATTTCTTCATAAATCATTTTTAATGATTTTATGTAATATGAAATTTTTAAAATTTTATATTCTATTTTACAATAATTAATTTAAATATTTATTAATTACTATCAATATTGTTTTTGATATCTTTTGTAAATTATGTTTTATAATGTGTATAACTTGTTTCAATATGTTTTTACAGAGATATTTTTATAGTATTTTTTTATTTTTTTAACATCTGGATAAATGAAAGTTAACAGATTGGGTCAAGCTAATTTTTTAACTTATACTATTGACTTTGGCTTTTTATCTCAATGTTTTCTTCTTTTTTAAGTTAATTTCATTTGTTTAACCTGGTTCTCTTTCCCCCCTCTTTTCACTGAAATTTGATACAACCGCGGGCATCGTTTTCTCTCACTGGTATTGAGCTCTCACTCTTTTCTTCTTCCCCGCACTCTCCATCAAACAGCTTCAACCCAGAAAACAAAACAGCCACCATTTTCTTTCATCGATCAACCCTAACTCATAACCGGTAGCCATTGTTCAATGTTCACCCCTCTGATGGGATCGAAACACACCAACTAAAAAAAACAAAAAACCCTAGCCACATCCCTCCGGTCGTTCTTCATCCTTCCTCATCCTCCCCTTTTCGAAATCAAAAATCAAAACACCAACAGACCCAAAATGCAGCCTCTTACCTTCGTCCTCACCTCCCCGACATCCTCTCCTCAGTTGATTCAACCATCTCTCTGGAGCTACATTTCATCTGAAATCTTCATCTCCACCTGAGACCCATGCTCGTCGCAAAGCTATAACCGGGGGAAAACTCGAGCCGTTTTCCATTCCCCGGTTTTCATTATCGGACAACATTCGTAAAAAGGCACAAAATCTAACGTAAGTGCGGTACTAAGACGAATCTCACTCACCCTTTGGCTTTCTCGTTTTAAAACCGGTTCATAACCACTGCTATCAGTTTGTGGTTCAGTATTCATAAAAAAAAGAAGAAGAATGAGAAATGGAGAGTCGATCAACTCTTCTCTTCTCTGCTTATGTTTCGGCATGAACAATGTCTCCGTAGGATACTGTATAAAATTTGGGTTGTTATCCGGTTTGTTACAAGTTAATGGCACTTGACTCTCAGTTTATGTCGTGAATTGTGTTGATTTCTGTAATGTTGACGCTCTCCTCAGGATCGATCAGGAAAGGGCAGTATCTGCTAATGGTAAAAGTTTGCCGCATGTTCCTCTGTTCATATAATTGTCCTTATTATCTAGGCCCTTCTATTTATTATGTTTGTTCTAACCAGTAACCTCTATTTGTTTGGTTTCTCTTTCTGTTTCTTTCTTTTCTTCGATAATGGCAGGTTGCTTCGCTACTCTTCAATTGGTACAGACACCAACCCTATACGCTCTTGTTGTTTTGTTCGATTTCCTTATTTTAGTTTTGTGAATATTAGCGCAGATTGGTTCGGATTAATCTAAGTTCATGTTTCTTTAGTACGTCATCAATTTCATCAGATAAGATGTGAGACCAACTAGAGTGGTCTTTGGCTTGTCTACTTTGTTGATTCCATAGTGATTGATAAGTTCTTATTTATGAATCTACTGTTTGGATTTAGGTTCCGCTCCCACTTTGAATCATCTGCTTTACTATGCTGCTACTTATTCTGCTCTTTTTTACATTTGACAGCTTTAATAGTCATGATAATACCTGAAATGTGACCTCACTTGTTTCAGTTCATTACTCTCAATTGTTGGAATGTGTCATAGATAAATCATACCACTGCTGTACTTATTTATGACAACAAGTAAATATTAGCTTTATGGTCAATTTCTTACACTTTTTCTCTGCTCTGCTCTGCTTTGCTGCTGCATTATTGTTTCCAGCATTTCTTCTTTCAGTTTCAGCATGCCATTGTTTCTCTTGGTCTGTCTAAGTATACAATAAGCAGCATAGTGGTCATTTTACATGATATATGGTATTAGTTTACTGAAGGTAATTGGAATAAGACTTTCGTAGCTAGATAGTTTATTTTGGGTAAATGTCGGTACACAATGTATCTCTGACGGAAACCATAGATTATGAAGCATCCACTTTATCATCCGCTACATCTAGAAGAGTGGCCTAATTCTGTGTTTCCATCGCCTTATTGCTTATTTTTTCTGTTGTTACTGTTTCAACCTATGAATACAGTTAGAACTTTGACTATATGCAAAGTTAGTTTGTGCTTGAACTAGTGTGATGAGCAATTATTAAATCACTTTGACTTTGTTATACTGGTACTAAACTGAACATATGCGATGATAATTTATATGTTAGCCTATTAAGTAATCACTGGGATATGTAAACCCTGACCCAACTTCCTTGCCTCTTTTATATACAATTTGTGGCCGGTACTCGGATGATCATTCTAGTACCTCTAGGTCGGCATTTGTAAGTAAACAAAGAGGTGGCAATGATGAAACTTAGTTATATGATAGAATTTGATAGATGAGTAAGAGATGCTACACAAATTTTGAGTCAAAAAAAGGAAGTTGTGAGTTCATGTGTTTATATTCCGCTGATTTACTAGTGCAATAATGAGAGGCTAAAAAATGCGCTCTGAGCAAAATATTATGCCACAACATCCCGCAAATGGTGTTGAACTTGTTTTGTGTGGTCATCGTCACACTTTTAAATATAATAAAGGTGGGAGAATTCATGGGTGGGGTTATAATAGCTATGGCCAGGCTGCAAATGAGAAGTCCACTTATGCTTGGTATCCTTCACCCGTTGATTGGTAAGATGGTTGTGGACAGCCTCTTTAAGTTAGTTGTGGGTTTGATATGCCATCCCTGCTGTATGCTTTATTCGTCCCAATTTCTCTTTGCTTTTAGATATATAGTATAATCTTAGACCTTTGTTTCGGCACATAGTTATGTAACGTGAAAAACGAAGAACTTTATCCTGTAAAAACGAAAAATGGATATTAAAAGACTATTCGGCAAGCCATGCCAGGCTGCTGTCGCGTGATCTTAATGTTTTCCAGTTCTTCTACAATGACAACTGCTAACTTTTGCTTGTATTTGATTTTAGCTAGAACTCTGGTTATGTAATTATTGGTAAATTGTTTTGCTTGTAGGTGTGTTGGTCAAGTGAAGAAGGGCTGCTGGTAAATTTTTAGATCTTTTTTTTCTCTGTTGACAGATGGACCATAAGAAGATCAGTTGGTGGTACTCTTGGGCTCTTTTAAACACTTTGAAGGTAACACACTCTCTGTCTCTGCTGCTGTATACTCTTCTCTAATCGCCTCACTAACGCCAAAACCTGTCATCTCGAAGTAGCATTAGCTAAAGCTAAATCTAAATCTTGATCCACCATCAATGGTAGCTGAAGTGCTCACATCATTGTTTTTGTTTTTCTCTTTTGTTTCAGTAATGGATGATTTTTTATCGTGCTATTTTATTCTCACCGACTCTGTGAGTACATTGTCATACAGTTTGATTTTCTCTTGTTGCAGCTACATGTTCTGTTCATTTTTTTGTTGTTCTACAATTCATTTTTTGACATGATGATATTGATATCAATTTGATCATTATATTGTGATCCATAGATGACGGGTCACTGTGTTATGTATGTCATAAATTCATAATCAAGAAGGTAAACCTTGGAAAAAGAACTGATTCTCTTTCTCTCTCGGTTACTAAAATTTCCTCTGTTCATATGATTGTCCTTATTTTCTAGGCCCTTCTAGTTGTTATGTTTGTTCTAACCAGTAACCTCTATTTGTTTGGTTTGTTTCTATTTCTTTTTTTTTTCTTCGATTATGGCAGGTTGCTTCGTTACTCTTCATTCGGTACAGACACTAACCCTATCCGCTCTTGCTGTTTCATTTGGTTTCCTTATATTAGTTTTGTGAATATTATGTTTCTTCAGTGCGTCATTGATTTCACCGAATCAGACGTGAGACCAGCTAGAGTGCTCTTTAGCAGATGTGATAATTCATCCTTCCGTGAGAATATTGCCAGTACAAAGCTGAACTAAAGTTGAAGCTTAAGCGGGAGATTGAAAATACAGATGGGCCTAACTTAAGGGTATTTTTATATGAAATTGTCATGTGGTAATTATAAAAATTACCCATTGACTACGCGTATTAATTCTGGAACAGGTGGTTTTTTTTCTCACAGATAGAGCATGTTGCGAGGCCTGTGGTAACCTGAAAGCAGCATTCTTGGTTGCAGTGGTATAATACAATCCATTTTTATTACCTGCATATCTAATGTCTGTATTGTCAAATTTGAATAAGGTGGAAACAGTAGTAGTACTGCTTAGAGTTGACAGGTTCTTAGAAGTTGTGTCATCTTGGCTTTTGGACCCATGACTTTTTTGATGTTCCTGACTATCGCCAATAACAAATTTTATTCTTGATATGATTCATTCAGTTTACACCTTTCCTGTCAGGAAATAAAATAAAAATGTAGATAGATAAGGAGCACTGGAATAAAGAAGCAAGAAACTAAAAAATGAAGATAAAAACATGGCACTGCAAATCAATTAGTTGTGGAAGACGCTATATGATTAACTTGATAATGGTTGTTTTTTGGGAAAACACCTGCCTTATTGTGCCAAGATGCATCTATCACAGATGTGTTCGTTTAATTATATGTTCTATTGTTATCTTCAGGAGGAGAGGAAAATGGCTGCTCAATTGGCAAATACAATGTCCATCTGTATTTGCTTGTGATATGGTGAATGTGAGTTATTAATTCTTCTCTCTCCCCTGGTTCCATTTTTCCTTGATGTGCTCAAGTTCTGTTTCTTTGTGGGGGTGAAAAATGATCTTATATGTACATGATATTGATTCTTATGCTTGCATTTCTCGCCATTCATCGTTCTCCTCTTTTGTTTCTTCCCTCTTCATTCTCTTCTTTTGTGCGCCTTCTGGATCCGGTAATATAATTCAACTTATCTCCGCTGTTTTAAGAATCTCGGCAACCTGCTTTCCCGATTTGTCTGACCTAAAATGTCAATCAATTTAGCCTCACCCATGTATTTTTGCATAATGCGCTCAGGCACTTGTGACCGTCGTCAGTGGAATCTTAGACGAGACTACTGAAAGGAAGAATGCAGAAATTTCACTTGTATGAGGTTAAGTTGGTTGATATTAGGAAGAATGCAGAAATTTCTCATGTATCTTCTTTTCTTCGATAATGGACTGCATATACTTACCGTTCTATTGTTGTAGTCTGGTGTCGGAAACAATTCCCTTCCATCGAGATTACTAGAGCCTACATCAAAGAGAGAGGAAACTCTACAGACTACAGAGAGGTAAGCTTAAGGTGATAATGCACAATTAACTTGTTCTATTTTGTCTAATATTTCATCTGCTAAATGACAATAATTTTGTAGAAGTTGTTACCTGTATTAGACGAGCTTGAATCTTTGAAGCCTTATATTCAACGTCAAAGACAGGAGTTGAAAAGTGATTTCCCTGGATGTGAACCATATCAAGCTGAGGGTTTAGGAAAGAATTTATATGCGCTGGAAAGATACTCCCAAAGTTCACTTTCACCTTCTGGATTTAATGCGACAACAATTGTAAGTGAGCTGGTGATGACTTAAGCATTATCTTGTTGACGCTGCTATCCAATATTCAAGTGTTGCTCTATTCAATATGAAGCTTGTCTGCTGCAATGATTTGAGAGGTCCACAGATGGGTCCTTTTTGTTGGTAGAGTAATATGCTAATAGCATCTTTAATAAAGTTGCCCAAACACCATATCAACTAGGGACTTATCACCTATTAATCATTAACTTGCTGCAATTTCATCATTGTTTGACGATACGTGCTAGTTTTTATTACATTGATTGTAGCATGGTCATGGGTATGATCACTATCCCTTTATCGTGTCTTTCTTGTCGATTTTGGTGGGGTCAGCCAGTACCATATTTTCAGTTTCTAAACTTGTTAGATGTTGGTAATTGAAATGCTTTGAATTTGTCAGTTTGTCTTCACAATGCGCTCACCCATGTATTTTTGCATAATGCGCTCAGGCACTTGTGACTGTCGTCAATGGATTCTTAGACGAGACTACTGAAAGGAAGACTGCAGAAATTTCACTTGTATGAGGTTAAGTTGGTTGATATTAGGAAGAATGCAGAAATTTCTCATGTATCTTCTTTTCTTCGATAATGGCAGGTTGCTTCGCTACTCTTCAATTGGTACAGACACCAACCCTATATGCTCTTGTTGTTTCGTTCGATTTCCTTATTTTAGTTTTGTGAATATTAGTGCAGATTGGTTCAGATTAATCTAAGTTCGTGCTTCTTTAGTACGTCATCGATTTCATCAGATCAGATGTGAGACCAACTAGAGTGGTCTTTAGCTTGTCTACTTGGTTGATTCCATAGTGATTGATAAGTGCTTATTTCTGAACCTACTATCTGGATTTCGGTTCCGCTCCCACTTTGAATCATCTGCTTTACTATGCTGCTACTTCTTCTGCTCTTTTCCACTTCTTCTACAATGACAACTGCTAACTTTTGCTTGTATTTGATTTTAGCTAGAACTCTGGTTATGTAATTATTGGCAAATTGTTTTGCTTGTAGGTGTGTTGGTCAAGTGAAGAAGCTGGCTGCTGGTGGAGAACATTTTGCTTTTTTTTTTACTGATGCATGCTCTATAAAGGAGTTGTGTGAATTCAGTCTTGCAAATAGCATTAATATGGCAAATGCTGATGAGAAAGACTTGAAAGAAAACACAGGTAGGTTTCTCATATTGTCTCTGAGAAAGACTTGAAAGAAAACACGGGTAGCCCCCTCAAAATGTTTTATCATCCAATACTTCTAGTATATCCAGCTATTGACAAACATACCTTGTCTTGTGAGGATGCTGCGGATTGCTGCTTCTTGAATTGTTCATGCAGGTGAGTGGGAGCACACTATTATGTTAGATGCTTCTGTGTCTGGTGGAATTCTGGCTGCAGAGACTGGAACATTAACCTTCATGGTAAGCTTCATAATTTTCTTTCATCATGACTACTGTGATTCTCTGGTACAATGGTCCTTATGTGGTGATTTATGTGGTGATTGCGTTTGAAGTGGTAACTTGTTGAACCAGCTCTGATTCCCTTACATGCCTTAGTGAATTCAGTCTTCGTGGTCAATTAGTGTTACTATGGCAAATGATGACGAGATTGAAGATGTTGTGTGAATTGACCAGCTTTGATGATGCCCTTGCATGCCTTTGTGAAAGACTGAGGTAAGGATAAGGAAAGGCTCTCAGCTTGTTTCTATCTCAGATTGTGCAGCAAAAATACTAAGCATGGGAGAAATTATAAATGAGCTTGTGGAGAGTTCTTGAACTTTTCTTATTGTTTTTGTTATGGAGTTTGTTATCTACAAAGCAGATGACATAGGATATGTTTCTGCTGGACATTATGTTCCTTAGATAATTGATTTAGAGTTATGTAAACAGGGTTCATGGAGGCAACTTGGACATGGAAGGTTCATGGAGGCGAGTTGCTTATCAGGATCTGCTGTGGATGTGTTGACAAATCTTCATTTCTAAAAATTGAATTAGGTCTTGATGACTTATTGTTGATGATGGGAGAGAAAAAAAGATGTATATACTGATTTGAATCACTCACTCACCTCATTTGTGGTCAAGTGTAAAAGTGGTATTTATCATACTTCAACATTGTATACATATGCTATTCTATGTATTGTAACTGTAGCAGTATCTAAGCATATATTAGCATATTGTAAAACTCCAAACTAGATCCAAGCAGTGATGAATCAAGTGAAAACTTTGTTGTGTTTTGCACAACATTAAAAGATTCTAGTGTTACATTTTTATATTGTCAAACACAATGATTCTCCAGATTTAGACTAGGGGTATTCCTGACAAAATATTACGTGAGGTGAATTCCGATGAAAATTGTTGAAAGCGTGATATAAACAAAATGACCACTACAAGGCTACCTGACCGCTCATTAATGAGCTATCTGTCTGTCCCTGTGATATAGTTACCTGAATTCTCTGGCCAAACTTTTTTGACCAAACCCTCTTGATACATGACTTATAGTCAAGGTTTACCACCATCTAGTCATAAAAATCGACTATGTGGTCATAACAAAGTATGATCTAGTCATGTTACAATCACAAGTCTGTTTTTTGGCCAACATATCGAATTCTATACCCCTACAGGGCAACCCGACCGCACACCAATGAGTTACCTGCCCGTTCTATGATGCAGCTACCTGAATCTCCTCCGGCCAAGCTTTTTTGATCAGACCCTATCGATACCTGACTTATAGCTGAAGTTTACCACCATCTAGTCATAAAAATCTACTCGGTGGTCATAAAAAAGTATGATCTAATCACGTTGCACACAGATCCGTTTTACGCTGGAATTTATCAAACATATATATATATATATATATATATATTATAATCAGATTTTTCCCAATAATATTTATATAAACAATGACAAGTAGATTTAGTCTTAATTTTCGAAAAATTATATTAATTAAATGTACTATTAAATAGGAGAAAGGAAAAAAGTAACAAACATTACATAGTGGGGTAGATTAATATACTAAAAGTTAATAGTTTTAAATATTTTGCAAGTGTTTTTATTTTTAGTTAAGCCCTTTGGATTGAGTTAATTTTTTTTATGCTTTTATAGGAAAAATAATAAACTAATTTTTAAAAGGTTAAGAAAATAGTAGTTATCCTATATGACAAGTCATTTTAAAACTTGTTGGGGGTATTATTTTTATCCGTGGTCAAATTTGTAAAAGAAAATAATTCATACGTAATATTAATTATTTATATTGCTAATGCTATTTCCAATATTATATATATATATATAATATATATTTTGGCCGTGCACGTAAATCATTGTTGTGTGGCAGGTAGCCTTGAGGAGTTTGAACAAAATACACCGCGGGTAATTATATTTCTATACCCCTATAGGGCTACCAAACCGGACAACGTTGAGCTACCTGTCCGTCCTATGATGCAGCTACTTGAATCCTCTCCGGCCAAGCTTTTTGATCAGACCATCTCGATACCTGACTTACAAGCGAGTTTTACCACCATCTTGTCATAAAAATCTACCATGCGGTCAGAAACTATGGAGAAAGTCATAAAAGTATGATCAGACCATCAGGTCCGTGACTGGATCATACTTTTTTATGACCACATGGTAGATTTTTATGACAAGATGGTGGTAAAACTCTTCTGTAAGTCAGGTTTTGAGATGGTCTGGTAAAAAAGCTTGGCCGGAGAGGATTCAAGTAGCTGCATCACAGGACGAGTAGGTAGTTCAATGTTGTACAGTCGGGTAGCCCTGGAGGGGTATACTATTCTATATGTTGTCTAAAAAAAAGGACCCGATGCCTATAAATTCCGTGACTGGATCATACTTTTTTATAACCACATGGTAGATTTTTATGACAAGATGATAGTAAAACTCACCTGTAAGTCAGATATCGAGAGGGTCTGGTAAAAAAAGCTTGACCGAAGAGAATTCAGCTAACTGCATCACAGGACGGACAGGTAATTCAATGTTATGAGATCGAGTAGCCCTGTAGGGGTATAGAATTCTATATATTGGCCAAAATTCAGACCTGATGTGTGCAAGGTGACTAGATCACACTTTAGATTGACCATATCGTAGATTTTCATGACAAAATGGTGATACACATATAATAAAAATCAGTTAAACCCAAAATTATAATACAAGTAAAGAAGCTACTCAAGCTTCAGATCACTCTTCTGAAAATTATGACAAGTGTTAAAAAGAAAATAAAGGGAAAACGGACATACCATAACGATCAACTGATGAAAAAAAAAATGTAAATCACTTCAATAGAAGTTTCTTTTCTTCATTTGAGGAAGAACGTAATAAATAACATGTCTGTACTTAAATCCCAAAGTATACATGACATCCAAAAACAAATATTATATCAATCAACTGCAACCTTTCCCACATTTACAAGTGATGGTAGTCAACATTGTACTCTACAGTATCACAACTTATATCCTCCAAAGACGGATGAACCAATATTTATCTGTTCCTCTGCTTGCCCCCAACTTCCCTTTTGCCCCAGCTTCTTTACTATGATATCCCATCTTTCATTTCGTCATCTCCAGCTGAACTTGTGCACTTTAACTTCTTTCATCTGCATTGAAACAAAGTTATATTTTTGTCTTTAAATCAATATCTGCTCTCAAATACACTAGATAATAATTACAGTATGGTAAGTGATAGAGGTAAAGCAATAACAATACCTTCATCTTGTTGAATTTCATCCTCTGAACAAACCCTTCATACAACATAACATCTTCACAAGGTCCTCAATCCACACTGTCTCCCCTTGCTTGGAATTGGAAATCGGTACATTCATCTTACTTCCTACAAATAAATGATTCAAAGACACTGCATAGTAGGACAACCAAGTCTAAAATCAGGCACAAAAGTTATACAAACAATATGTCCCTACACTAGCTTCCTTGAGCTTTGCTGAAGTATCTTATCTGGCAGTTCACAATTTACCTGGTAGTGAATGAATCAGAATAGAATAGAAGCAAATTCTCGTTACAAAATTTTAAAAATCACTCAACAAATTCTATAGTGATAGGTAGGTATGTGCAACAACAGATTGCAGCTAATACTTCTAGACGTTGCAACCAGAGATTCTCAAAATTTGCTCATATCCTATCACAAAAATTAACAATTTATTTATGGCAGCTAATACTTCTTCATACAGATTTGACAGTCCCACCTTTCTAATAATTAACTAGTTTCAAACTTGGCTTGACATAACTTCATAGCTAAAAGCAAGGATCAGTAATATCAGAACTAAAAAGTACATAGCTAAAAGCAAGGATCTAAATAGATCAACTTCAAATGGAATAAGCCTCACTCTGTTTCTTGCTGTATAATACTACCATATTACCAGTACAGTACCAAATTTACAATTCTATGACACACATGTATGTAGTATTAGTAGTAGTAGTAAAAAAAATAAAGAAAGAAACATAATAAACCTTGCCTTTTTTTTTCTGGGTTTGGCATGCTCCCTCCATCCATTCATTCTAATTTTATCAATTAATGTCCCCAAAGTCATCTTTACAAATTCCACTTTGTAATCTTATCTATACCTAGGTCTCTGGTCTCTATCTAAAAAAGAAAAAACAACATAACAACAGGAGAAAAAAAAAGAATCCAATGTAGTACCCAAAGTAATACAATATAAAAAATGAAGAACAACATGAGCAGAAGCTAAACAATGGAAGATGTTTAAGCTAGCACAATCTAAGAAAAGTACGATGCATAATCAACCAATATAATTTAGCAGAAGCAGAAATGACTCGATACGAGAAAAGGGATCACAATTTACTGCTGCAACTATACAGATACACAACTATACAGATACACTACTGTAATAATTACTGCTGTAAAAGAAGCCCAACCCAGCAGCACATCACTTCTCCCAAAACTGTATTATACAATTACTCTAATAAAAAACATTGCGGATGTAAAAAGTTATAGTACTACTCAACTTTTTCTATGGGAATGAAAGCTTATAAATGAATGAACAACCGAATATATTGTAGCAGTAGTAGTATGCATGGTTTAACGTGTAATGAGTATCATTATTTATTACTACTACTAATATTGTGTATTAATTTTTAAGGTGTAATATAAATACCTGCCGCTTTTACTGAAACTATAGCATTATAATTTGATACTTTCTCTTCCTTAGCAATAGAGTATAGTAGTAGGAGTGGGGATTAGTAATACTATAATACCAGCCATTAAACTTGATACTTTTGTTCTGTTTTTTAATTTCTCTTATTTTAAATGGATTTTAAGGAGGAGGACTTACACTTCATCATCATTTTCATTATCATCAATCTAGAGAATTTCAAAAGGGAACTAGATTTTTTGGGATAGGTGATGATAAATGGTCTGACAATTAATGCCATGGTACTCTCTCGTGGTGTTCCTTGCCTTAAACATCAGTCTAGACACACCAGCATACATACCTGGTTGAAGTTGCTCTTATTTTGTTGACTCTTTTATAGCACTGTCAGCTAAAGAAAGTGCCCGAGAGCACAATAGATAAGCTTTATGTATGACTTTGCCTGATAAAAGCACCTGAAAATCGACAACTAGCAGAGTCAGATTATCACTAATAGAAAAACAATTCGTAAAGACAGAATAAAAGATGAAAAACTGAAGCAGCGGCTAAACGTTTGCACTGTATCAGTACTTTGCCTTTAGTGTTAGACAGATTGTAAAAGGCCCAATTTAATCTAACGGGGGCAGATTCATAGTCAAGGTTTGAATATCAAACAAAAATAGTACTTAATCACGTTTATGTGGTGTCACAAATAGAAGTGAATAACTAAAGCAGGTCCTAGCAGTAATAATGTTCAGATAAACAAAAACTAAATCACACAGAAGCTGGGAAACATTTTGGAGTTAAAAACCTTGATAATCAGCAATAGAAGAAAAGTATGTATAAGGCATCCATTTTCAAAGCTCTGAATTACTACCATAAGTGTTATTGTGAATGATGCATAAACAGGCAGCACTACACATTTATCAATTGTAAAATTCATGTATACTTGCAAACCGATCCTTTACTTTTCCTCGGGACCTTAGGCACACTTCTTGTCTACAACAGTGCTACCAGATTATTCTTGCGCATAGTCTCCGGATCTGAGTGACCAAGCGGTGCTTTCAGCTTTGAAGAAACCTTCTCTGGGGAGTCACTATGCCCTTGTTCTTTGGTTTGCATCTACGATCAAATAGAAATAAACTGAGTTGTAGTTGCTTTCAGGACGGAGCATCCCCGCGGATGCTGCGAAGCATTTCGGTGCTGGCTTGTGTCAATTCCGGGATGATACGAGAGAGAGGAGGTGAGTGGTAAATGAGTTGTAGATGAGTAGAGATAGCCCTAGCATTTGAGACGTAGAAGTACAGTACTGAGTCTCTTTGTTTGCCTTTTTCCAGTACCAGAGTTAATTTCTTTTGTTTGCCTTTTTCAAAAAAGTAAATTTGCTACACACAGTACTTAAGTCCCAACACTAATATAAAAAGTGATGGGAGTGTTGCAAAACTTATTTTTCTTACTTTAGAAAAAAGTGTTATGAATTATGTGTGTTGTTACTGAAGTGTTGGGATAGACCATTCCTGTAGTAGTGTACCTTACGAGGAGGAACAGCTCATTAACTTGGTTATCTTACTTTTTACAATATTTACTAATTTTTTTTGAAAGCGTCTTGTAACAGTTCTCCTTGGAAGCTCTTTTTTAGGGAAAACTAACACATGCTTCTCAAATCACTGATACTACTACGAAATGATTAGCACACCCTCTATACAACAACACGAGTAAAGAACAGAACAAATGCTCTCGTAAACACCCTACTTCCTACTTCTACCACTCACTCTAACCAACATATAACTAAAGTCTAAATGAAGAAGAGCAAACCGGGGAGACGTGAGTCTTGAATGGATCTTAAGTGTTTCAAATATGTCGGTGTTGAAGTCTCCTGGTATATCTTTGACGATGAGATCGTCTGCCCATCAAACTCCAGCTGATGCTTGCTTTCCCTTTTTGCCACCTCCATTCCTCATTACTTCAGAATGGCAGTAAAAATAAATAGAGAGTGAGCTTTAGTTTAATTTATAAAACTAAACATGGCTCATTACCAAGAATTAGGATAAGATATCTCATAACATATAGCGTATATAACCAGCAGTATAAATTACCAAGGCAAAGCTAGACTGAATAATAAAATTTTGTAAAAACGGTGATGATAATGCATAGCAGGAGCCACAAGATGTTTCTCTAATCGTATGATTGTCAAAGTAATTATCAGATCTTCACATGATTTCTTACCTTTTCATCTATATTATCTGGAAAACTCTAGGTAAAGCAGCAGGAGGCTTATGATGCAATCTTTGTTGATTCAAAACAGCCAGGATGTTAGATGTTTTAGTAGCGAATTACTTCTATTAAAAAATAGTACAAAGATTAAAGCAAAGATTAAAGCAAATTGATCTGCCCAATATGCCTTCTACAACATCTCCATTTTCAATTTATAAACTTAATCAGCTGATTCCATCTGTGAATCAATACTTCAAGAAAGGATACATTTTCTGAACAGCTCCCTGAAATGCTTGGCCCACAGCCTTTGATGCGCCAGACATATTTGTTGAATCTTATCTGTTACTTTAGACTAAAAGAGAGTGATTAACCAACTTTCCCTTTCTGTCGCCCCTTGCTTTAACAGCACCTACATGAATAGACCACCACACAAATCAACCACTGAAAGCAATTATCCAATTTGTAAACAGCAATTTTGCCACAATTCTGAGGTGTTATATCTCTGATAAGATTGTTACATCAATGATAAACTGCGAAGCCAATTACAGGAATTGTTGAGCAATTGCTAATGTAATATACATTTCATTTTGGACGCAAAAGCCAAGATCCTGACGCTTAACGTACACAATAAAAGATACAGAAATCAAGTTTTTCCTGATTTCAAACTTGCTGAAGTTTAAGAGGATAAAAAAGGTCAAGCATGAGCGAATCAGGTCAATACAGACAGGAGCACCAGCTTAATGCAATTGAGAACATGTATTATGTCGATGTCGTTGATCCGAAACATAATTATTCAGCTCAAAATTGAAACTAAATTTGGCAGGAGCTTACTTACGAGGAAGTCATGGTCGATAGGTGGAGGGGATAGGTCAAACCCGGGATTGTTGGCCTTTTGAAGACCTTTCGGTCGTCTTTCGATCGACAAGGTGGAGAGGGAAATTCTTCCGAGCAGTGCGGTGGAGCAAGGTGAAGAGGAAAGATGAGTGGTCGAGCAAGTGCAAGAGGGACATTTACCTGAACAGTTGCTTGGTTGTATGGGGAGAAGTCGATGGAGAATCATTTGAAGCCAAACGTGGTGGAGCAAGGTGGTTAGTAGATTCATCTGAGCAGTGCCGCTGAGCAAGAGCAAACGGGAGTCTTAAATTGTTGATGGAGAAGGCGGCGAGGGAGAAGTCCGACATCCGAAAGTGACGAGGGAGAAGTCCGACATCCGAAAGTGACGAGGGAGAAGGCGGCCAGGGAGATGAAGCTTACGGGAGTTAACCATGGACGAGAAAAGTGGAGTGGAGTTGCCCTAAGTGAGGGCTGAGGAGAAGGAAGAAGAAGGAACGCGGATAGTCTTGCTTTCGAGAGCAGGAGCAGGAGCGGGTAAGGGCAGGAGGAGAAAATTCTATGGAATGGACTTATTTACCCCTCTGCGATGTATAGGATCCCTTACCATGATCTTTTCATGTTACAATCCAATCCAATGGTCACTGATGATTTATAGTCAATCTAATGGTTATAAAAAGAGAAGGCACCGTGCCTTCGATCTCGTGTGAAGTCACGATAGCCGGTCCCCAATAAGACTCACCCCACAATAAAGACATTACTGAATGTAATGAGAGAGTAGAAATATCTCGGTTAAATCAGTCATACATAGACTGCCGGTCTGTCATTGTATTTATAATAGAGTTCAACTACAAACCCTATTGGACTGGTATTATAAGCTAGCATTATGGGCCCGAGATACTAAGTGGGCCGGTACAATAGTAAGCATCCCCCCGCGAGCCCAACTCGGTTACTGGAAAGGGGGAGTTGGCTCGATTTGCAAGAAAACGGAAGTAGGGTAGGTTTCGTGAGAACATCGGCAATTTGGGAATGGATTGGTAAATGAGCAATCTTCAAGCTCCCCTGGGCAACCGCTCCCTTACAAAAAAATAATCGATGGAGAAACATGCTTAATTCGAATTTGTAAGGCCGGATTGACGCAAGAAGCGTAGCACCAAGGTTGTCACAGAACAATTGAGGTGGGTCACGAAGGTGGGAGACCGAGTTCAGTGAGCAAGTTTGGATCCAGATGGTTTCCGCGGCAGCACTTGCAACGCTTATCTTCGGCCTCCGTCGAAGAGCGGGCTACCGTCTTTGTTTCCGAGAAGACCAAGAAATCAGATGAGAGCGAAAGAACAACCATATATGCGGCGGTTGGAGCGACGGTCCAAGGGGGAAACCAGACCCAGTCTGCATTCGAATACACATGAAGATCCAAGCTTGAAGAAGCATTGAAGAACAAACCAGATTCTGGGTCTAGACAGGTAACGTAAAATCTTTTAACCGCTTTCCAATTGTTTTCTCTGGGTGCATGCATATGTTGACACACTTTGTTGACCGCAAAGAAATGTCCGGTCGTGTTATAGAGAGGTATTGCAGACTGCCAACAATCTGACGATATTTTGAGGGTTTTGAAATGGGTTTGAGTCTGTCGAGTCCTGGGTAGAAGCGGAGACATAGGTGTGGGTGTTGGGGTAGATGAGCATCTCAGTAGCTTGCAACAGATCCTGAATGTATTTGGTTTGAGAAAGAAGAACCCCAGGATTAGTGCGGGATACAGAAACTCCCGAGGAACTAGTGTAGTGGACCAGTAGCTGATATGGAAAGTGCGAGAGAGAGAGAGAGGGTAAAACAAATTGGTTAATCAAGGTTTGGCTTGAGGCTGTGAATAAGATGTCATCAACATAGATCAAAAACAAACATACATTCAGCATTGTGTTGATAAACAAATAGGGGAAGTGTCAGAAACCGAAAGCTGTGATCCAATAGTAATAAGGAAGGAGCTTAACTTGGAAAACCAAGCACGGGGGGGGGGGGGGGGGGGGGGGGGGGGGGGGGGGGGACTGTTTAGACCATAAAGTGATTTCTTAACCGACAAAATGTGATTAGGAAATTTGGATCCACAAAAACCCTTAGGTTGACTGAGTGAAAACCGCCTCCTCCAAATCACCATGGAGGAAGGCATTCTGAATGTCTGCCTGATGCAGGGGCAGTGTGTGAGAGGTGGCGATGAAATGGACCAGTCTATGTAGAGATTTTGACAAAACAGGACTGTAAGTAAGGTTATAGTCCAATCCATAGGATTGTGAAAAACCCTGAGAAACCAGGCGTGCTTTACGCCTTGTAGAGTTCCATCCGCATTGCATTTAGACTTTAGGATCCATTGGTCCCGAGAATATCATGGATGGGTGAAAAGGAACAAGTTCCCAAGTGCCTGTACTTAGAAGAGCATTGTATTCTTTTGGATGGCTTCTCTCATTCGGGTAGTGTTGAGCTGTGTTGAAGGGAGTTCAGGACGGATGGTGGAGATTTTGTGGTTGAATTAATCTGAGGCCAGTAAACAGTGCCATCAGTGAGAGTTTGGGTTGAGAGAATGTGTTCTGGATCTGGTAGTAATGGGGTTAAACATTGGGTGGGAATCACCTGGGTCAGGGGGCTCAGTAACAGGGGTGGGTGTGAAGAGGTTGGTTTGTGGAGGTGAGGGAGATGGGTAAGATCTGGTGCGATAGCAGATTCTGATATGGTAGGTGGGTGATGAATAGTCAGTGTAGGAGGAGGAAAATAAGTATGTGTCTGTGAGGAAGGTGAGCAGGGTTTAGAGGAGCTGGCTTGTAGAAAGTAGAGATAAGTAAGGGAAGCAGTCCTCATTAAAACGTGACATCTCTAGAGATGAGAATTTTATTTGTGGTGGGATTCAGGCAAAGGAACCTGTATAGGAAGGGATAGCCAATAAAAACGTTGCGCTCTCAGATCTGAAGGATAATTTATGTGATTGGGTAGGTCTGAGATTAGGCCAACAAGATGAGCCAACACTGTCGTTTGTGATAATCTGGGAGCTTGGTGAAAAAGAGGATCTGATATGGAGATGATTGTGAGAACAGAGAGGGTGTGCGGTTAATGAGATAGGTGGCTATGGTAACAGCAAAGGACCATAGGGATAATGGCAAGGAGGCCTGAGCAAGGGAGACAGAGGGCTTTTCCATGACTTGGCGATGTCTGGATTCAACCATTCCATTCTGAGGGTGTGATAGGGACAAGACAATCGGTGGAGGATTCCTTTGGCATTATAGAAGGATTTGAGAGCTATGAATTCCCTCCCCCATCGGTCTGAACGACTGAATAGATCTGGGAACTGATTGCAAATCATATTATAAAATATTGGACAAAACACCGAAACATCAGATTTAGTGCAATAGGATAGCACCACATGTAACTAGTACAGTCATCAACAATCAACAAGTAATACCGTTTCCCATCAATAGAGGTAGAGTGTGCTGGACCCCAAGATCCATATACAAAAGTTTAAAGGTTTCATAGATTCTCGTAGCAGTTGGGGGATGGGGTTAGAGCATGGGTTTCCCTTACAGCAAGAGAACAAAATGTAACAGTAGAGTTACTAGAAACTGGAAGGGCAAATTTATTGATAGTAAAGCTAGTTTGTGTGCTGAGGGTGACCAAGGCGACAATGCCAACTTGTGTGAGTGGTCTTGACACCATGAGAGAGGGTAGTGGCTGTAGTTGATGTGATGTGGTGGCTGGAAAAGTATAGAGGCCATCCTAAACCTGAACCTTGAAGAAGAATTCTCCCAGATGGGTCGATCCTTCAAAAGAAAATATCAGGATGAATTCAAAGAAAGTATTAGTTTCTTGAGTGAATTTCGAACAAAAATCAGGTTTGTTGTGAAGGCCAGGGGCATGAAACACATCTGACAGAGTGAACAAGTGAGAAGCACTAGGAATAGTACTGTTTGCCACAATGTGTTTAGATAGAGATGTACATCTCCCAATGAAACTGTATATGTGCCTTGATATTCAGTTGCTCCAATGTCCGGCGACTGAAAGTCACCATAAAATGGTGTGTTGCACCACATGTAGGGATCCAAGGTACCAGCCATTAGAGGATGGGGTCTGAGATGTGATATTACCTGAAAACTCGGGGGGGAGGAGCCTGATATGACTGAGTGAATCTATGATAGCAATTCTTGGCAACATGTCCTTTTATCATGAATTTAACATTGGGGTCGGTTGTCAATGTGACCAGCAAAATTTTGTGCACCATAACTATTGTTATTTCCTTGATAGCTGTATGATCTGCCGCCATATAAGATCCCCTACCACGAGATTTTGAGAATTATTCTGCTGGAACCACCACCAGATCTGGTGGAGTCATGTTAGATTGGTAGAAATTGGCTCAGATTTAGAT
>CM041778.1:2929400-2966884 GCA_023374045.1 Limonium bicolor
ATGAGAGGGTCGGGAGGGTGATGACGAGCTTAGAGCTGCATTTTGGGTCTGTTGGTGTTTTGATTTTTTATTTCGAAAAGGGGGAGGATGAGAAAGGATGAAGAACCCCGAGGGATGTGGCTAGGGTTTTTTTTTACTTGGTGTGTTTCGATCCCATCAGAGGGGTGAACATTGAACAATGGCTACCGGTATGAGTTAGGGTTTCGATGAAAAAATGGTGCTGTTTGTTTTTTGGGTTGAAACTGTTTGATGGAGAGTGCGGGAAGAAGAAAAGAGTGAGAGCTCAATACCAGTGAGAGAGAAAACGATGCCCGCGTTGTATCAAATTTCATGAAAAGAGGGGGGAGAACCAGGTTAAAAAAATGAAATTAACTGATATAAAAAGGAAAAACGTTGAGATAAAAAGCCAGTCATATACAAGTTAAGAAATTAGCTTGACCCAATGTTAACTTTCATTTATCCCGATGTTAAAAAAAAAAAAATACTCTACAAATATCTCTGTAAAACATATTGAAACAAATTTACACATTATAAAACATAATTCAACAATATCAAAAACAATATTGATAGTAATTAATAAATTTTTAAATTAATTATTGTAAAATAGAATAGAAATTTTAAAAATTTCATATTACATAAAATCATTAAAATCATTTATGAAGAAATTATATTAACATTGGTTGAAAAGATAAAATTTTTTTAAAAAAATCTAATATAAAGCAAATTCAAAAAATTGCTAAAACAATTTAAAGCGTAAATAGGGTAATAACGATACGAGGGTAGTTTTCCTTCTAAAGTTCTCGTTATCTGCCTCAAGCCCTTGGTTCGTTATCCAGCTTTACGAGAGTTATTGGAGTCTCGTACTGTAACACCCTCTCTATCTAATCTCGTAATAATCGAAAGCTCGTAGCATAATTAAAAACGCTCACAGCGGAAATAATGTAATTCCATTAATTCGGGTGCTACACGCCGTACTCACCCTTGTGAGTAACAAGGCTACCACTTACCAAATACTTCTAAACTTAACCGATGTGATGATCCGAGATATTCCACAACTAACATAACATAACTAAATCCATAATCCGAATAGAAAGACCTGCGCATCTAAACCATCCCAAATATTATAACCATAATACGTAATACAATCCAAGTCTAAAGCGCGGTATCAAAACAAAAGTCCTCTACCCGAGGTCCTGCACTCCGGCTTCATAGCTTGATCAGTCCCTACAATATGTTGTCGTATAGCTCAGCGAAAACGACAAATATGCTAAAAGTGTAATCTTATATCCTTTAGGTCACTTAGGTCATTTAGCCATCTTGACATGAGATTAATTTCATGTTGTTTCGGCTTACAGTTTATAATGAAAGTTGTAATTGTTGTAAGTAAACACTCAGCAGTCAACCAATATCATACATCATTTACATGTAGTCATTCACATCAAAACAATAACGAGTAAAGCGATAACGCGAAGTCGCTTTCTATCGGTACTCGTTATACGGCCTTTGAGGTCTCGTGGTTTGTTAACCATGTTACAAGAGATATTGAAGTCTCGTACTACGGTAGGTCGGATACTCGTAGTCGTTTTACCTTTATTCTTATCATATAGTGGATGTCATGTTAGGACAACCCATTTATAATTCATAATATTTATCTAATTGGACATTCGTCCTAAATGCACCATAGGCGCCCATGTTGCCAAGGATCCGAAGATCCTGGGACTTCCTCTCTGCCTAATAAGGCGTCCATAAGCGGCCGGAGCCATGTACCAACAGCAGGTACCATCTGACCAACAATCCTATCGGGCTTGTTGGATTTTTCCACGAGCGGACCCGGTCCGGGTATCCTCTATAGTGATCACTATGCGCAACCAGTCAGTCCGGAGACTACATTGGATTTCTCCCCTCATCATATACCAATTCTCTCATATGATTAAGTACCTTAATCAATTTCCTAAGATCTACTCTTAGGTTATGGAGAATACAATTTCATATAGCTGCCATCGAGGTCATACGCAGTTTCCTAGAAGTCGTATAGGTCATATTCATGTTTGAGAACAAAACTCTAGAGATCGGTTGTTAATGTTGATGTTTAAGGTTGCTAAGAACTTAGGGATTATATAATCCATGATGTTTAATGTGAATACTTAGAATTGTATGATAATTAAGGTGTTGGAATTTAATTATGGGATAAGTATGCTTAGGAGAGAAAACCTCAGTCACTAGTATAATAGTTTAGAGAAAGACACGAGATAAATTTAAACTGGAAACTCTATTTCGATTGAGAATTTACACACACGAAATTCACTCAATCTCCCTCGCCCCATACATAGACTCCCAGGACAGTTTCGACTTTACCTCTAAAGTCCTTAACCCTCACCTGACTATCGGCCTACGGTTCACCGATCGTTCCCCGACCTGTGAGTCTATCAAATACCCAATGTATTGATACTCTAACCCAGTCCTCACTAGCTCACCAACTCTCTAGCACTCACATACACTCCTAAGTCTGATCCACACTTGCCCAGATAATCTATTTCTTTTTCCTCTCGTTTAGGCTTACTTACATATGAAATAGATGCAAGTATATATACGGTTTAGTTAGGATGTAACTACCGTCCTATAAGTTCCTAGACTTCTAGGAGTCGACTACAGCTTCAATTATTCACATAACAACCACACTAGACTTGTAGAGAATCTTCAACTTGATCTGGAGGCATTTGAACTACGTGTCGCCTCATGGTTGGTCACGTTGGCGGCAACCTTCTTGATTGGTCGAGCACCACTTGTGTGCCCCACTTGCCTGATTATGTTTGGTTCATTAAATGCTCATAAATGCCCTCTTCTGAATTTATTACAGCTATGTAATGAAGTTCATTAATAACCTTTGTTATCTTGTGCATTAATGAACTACTCCTTTTGTCGTGAGCTAGTTGATTATGTGAGTATATGAGTCTGTCTGAATATGTCGATCCTTTTGTAGTCTGTTGTCTTTGATTTTCTTCTTAAGCATGAGAGATATCTTTGTGCTGTGTCTGACTTGTTTGTATGTGCTAGAAGTTCTACGGAGCTCTCGCAGACAGGTGCCCGACTGGTTGGGCACATGTCGTAGGGTGAGTGTCTTGCAAACTTGCATGCTAAGCCACTCATGACTTAAGTGCACTTGCAACATTGCGTGCTAAGCCACTTATTCACCTGTTTATCTGAATGATAAACTTGACAAACATGTTAGATAAACACCGTAGGTTTGCTATCATCAAAACTAAGGTCCTTGACTTAACAAATGGTACCTGCTATTGGTACATGGCTCCGGCCGCTTAAGGTTGCCTTATTAGGCAGAGAGGAAGTCCCGGGATCTTCGGATCCTTGGCAATATGGGCGCCCCTATGGTGCATTTAGGATGACTGTCCAATTAGATAAATATTATGAATTATAAATGAGATTGTCCTAACATGACATCCACTATATGATAAGAGAAAAGGTAAAATGACTAAGACTATGAGTATGTGACATACCGTAGTACGAGTACCGATCGTAGAAAGTGACTTTGCGTTATTATCGCTTTACTCGTTATTGTTCGTTATGTGAATGACTACATGTGTAAATGATTACAACAATTACAGCTTTCATTATAATATGTAATCTGAAACAACATGAAATTAATCTCATGTGAAGATGGTTAAATGACCTAAGTGACCTAAAGGGTCTAGGATTACACTTTTAGCATATTTGACGTTTTTCGCTGAGCCTATACGACAACATATTGCAGGGACATGATCAAGCTATGAAGCCGGAGTGTGGGACCTCGAGTAGAGGACTTTTGTTTTTAATACCGCACTTTAGACTCGGATTGTATTACGCATTATGGTTGTAAATATTTGGGATGGTTTAGATGCTCACAGGTCTTTCTATTTGGATTATGGATTTAGTTATGTTTATGTTAGTTGTTGAATATCTCGGATCATCACAGCGGTTATAAGTTAGAAGTATTTGGTAAGTGGTAGTCTTGTTACTCACAAGGGTGAGTGACGGTGTGTAGCACCCGAATTAAAGGAATTACATTTATTTTCCGTTGTGAGCCGTCTTAATTATGCTACGAGCTTTCGATTATTACGAGATTAGGAGTGGAGGTGTTACAGTATGAGACTCCAATAACTCTCGTAAAGCTGGATAACGAACAAAGGGCCTTGAAGGCCGGATAACGAGAACATTTAGAAAGAAAACTACCCTCGTAACGTTATTACCCAAATTACGCTTCAAATTTGTTTTGACAATTTTTTGAATTTGCTTTATATTAGATTTTTTAAAATTTTATCTTTAAATGTTAATATAATTTCTTCATAAATCATTTTTAATGATTTTATGTAATATGACATTTTAAAAATTTTATATTCTATTTTACAATAATTAATTTTAAATATTTATTAATTACTATCAATATTTTGTTTGATATCTTTTATAAATCATGTTTTATAACGTTTATAATTTGTTTCAATATGTTTTTAGAGAGATGTTTTTATAGTATTTTTTTAACATCTAGATAAATGAAAGTAAACAGATTGGGTCAAGCTAATTTCTTAACTTGTATATTTGACTTTGGCTTTTTATCTCAACGATTTCTTTTTTTAATTTTGATTAAAAATAATTGAACTTTACTTCAACAAATCTAAAAGTTTTTTGTGAAATCAATCCATATTGTTTTTATCATTTTTTTTGTCCTACAATATGATTTATTCTACTCAATTTTTAGAAAATAATGCTAAATTTCAATTATTGATACTATTAGTTACGAGTGGAGAGATGGTGAATTCAAATACAATAATTTAAACAGTATAATTAAGAGGATTTATTTACTCAATCTATTTGTTTTATCATTTAATATCAACCTGAATCATCGTTCTCAAACATGTATAATTCACGAGTCGGTAATCCAACAAAAATGGATGACAACTTACAAATAAACAGCATAATTAAGAGGAAATAGACAAATTTTTGTATGTACTTAAGTACAATATTTATAATTATTCTATTATTCAAAGCATTTTATATATATATTAGTATTTAATATTTAAAAAACATTAGATGAAATACCCCAAACATTAATCACCTTAATTGAGGAGGGATTAATATAATTAAGAGATTAAATCAATATTTAATCATTAAAAAGAAAGACTAATGAGCCATAAGAACATTAAGAATTTACAGAACCTCGAATACATATTCACTCAGAAATCATACAATAAAATGAATACAGACTAGATCGTGACCAAAAGGATCGCAATGTTTGACTATAGTCACACACGGACAGGGTTTGGTCAAAAATTATAATAACGTTTTATGTAAATAATGAATTATTTCTTTTACAATTTTAATCGTGGAAAAATAATACCACCAATAAGTTTTATAAAGGCTGACATATAGGATAACTACTACTTTCTTAACCTTCAAAAATTTAGTTTATTATTTCTCATATAAAAAAAGCATAAAAACTAGTACCTCAAGCTAAGAACTTAATTAAAGCAAAAAAACTTACAAAATATTTTAAAACTAGTAACATAAATATATTAACGTGTTTCCCCTATTTTTTTGGTCGGTTCCTTTCTCCTATTTTATAGGAGTTAATACAATTTTAATTCATTTAATTTATATAATTTTTGACATTATGGACGACACAAATATTATCGTCAATCTAATTTTTGGGGAGGGGGAATGAAGACTGAAACATAAAAGATTTGTAAGTGAGTAGATGTTTACCCTTATACCCGTCAATACTTCTGACAAAACGGAAAGATTACCCATATACCCTTAAATTTCCTATTTTAAATATAGACCATCAGATCATAAAATAAATAAATCAAACGAACTAGATTAGCGAACTCCTGCGAAGTCACGAGAGCCGCTCCGATTTGTATTGCCTTCGTCTATCCCTCCTCCTGGGCTCCTTCCCTTTCTTCTACTGGTTTAGATGGAGCATCCTTTCAGTTTTTTACTTGCCTTTTTTTTTTAGATTTGTGATCTTATGATGATAAAACTCATCGAACTCGAAAATTGTTGGTGTTGTTTTTTAATCTAGTTGCGTTACGTAATTTGGTCTTTACATCATCTTAATAAATTGTGGGAGTTGCGTATTTGGGCAACCGTTCTTCTCAAACTCATCTCTTCCTCTCTTTCTAACACCTTTGTTGTCAACATATCCAAACCCACGGATGTGTCCCTGATTCATCAATAAAGTTCTCATTTTCTTATCCTTTTCCTCTGTCAGCGTGCCACAGCTTTGACACCTCACCAAATTTTCTCTTTGCTTTCCCATGGATCTCTGCTTGTTGAGGTGATCTGATATTTGTTTTTTCTGAATCTTAGAATTTATTTGTTGTTTCATATGTTATATGACCTATCCGTATCTGTTTTACAATGGATCTCAAAGAGAGAGGTGTTCTAGTAATTTTTCTGGATCTGATATTTTGTTGTTGGTTGGTTTGTTATATGACCTATCTATGTATATGAGTGTTCAATAATGTTTCTATACATGTTGTCTTGTCATTTTTTTGGTTCTGAGTTTCTTCATACACCAAGCTATGAAGTTGGCATTACATATATTTCTTTGTTGTTTCGGTGGCTACACTGACTTGTTTCGGATTCCTGCTCTTCGCTCACCTATTCCCAAAAAGGGGACCATGCCCATGGGTATAAAGTTTGGGCATATGCTCAAACAATATCTAGTCATTAGATTACAATTATCTTTTAAAACATTAATCTCAACCGTATATGTATTTTTTATTTAATAATAGTTTTATAAAAAAAACAATCAAATAATAATAATAAGGGTATAAGAGACTTTTTCAATTATAACCAACCACTCTCCCTTATTGATAGGAGATGAAATTTACAGAAGTTTTTCTCACCCAATTGTAAAAGTAATTACTAACATTTTAATAATTATTCCACCAGTAACTTCCCTAAATATACACATTGACATTGTGGAAATTTCTTTCAAACATCTATTAATGCTACAAGGTTTATATCAAAAGATTTTTTTTAATTTGTTATTTTTAAATAAGTAAGTTGCTTAAAATGTGGAATCTTTATTAGAATTGATGGTTTATAGTTTTCTTTTCAAATTAGATATTTAACTAAAATTATACAATTTTCAAAATGCAAATGTAGATTTGTTTGCTCATTTAAGAAAAAGTGTAGATATTTAGGTAAAAGGATATATTTTTTGAAACCAAGGTGTAGATTTGTATGAGGGAAGTGTAGATTTTTAGTATTTTATAAAAATGAAAGTAAAAGTGTAGATATTAGATTTTTCAAAATGAAGGTGTAGATTTATTTGATAGAATTGTAGATTTTTAGTAATTACTCATTTAAGAAAAGTGTAGTTATTTAAGTAAAAGGAGAGATTTTGTAAAATGTAGGTGTAGATTTGTTTAATAAAAGTGTAGATTTTTTATTTGAACAATATAATTTTAAAACGAATGATTGAAATTATTTTAATGAGTAATAAATAAGAAAACCTAGGAATTTCACTTATGATCTTATATTATTTTAAAGGGTTCATGTCAAAGTATTTTCAAATTGTTTCTTTCAAAATAATTTGTTTAAAATGTACATCCTTCTTTCTCTTTTTCTAACTAGATCGGCTGCATTCCCAATTTAAAAAATATTAATGGTTTATCATTTTTTTCAAATTGGATCGTTGTAATATACAAACTCATCTAAACTTACATTCTTATTTAGATATTTTAGTGAAATGTCATATTTTTAAATGTAAGTGTGGATTTTTTTTAGAATTGTGAATTTTAATTAATTCCTAATTCAAGTAAAAGTGTAGATATTTAGGTAAAGTAATAGTTGTTTCAAAATATATTCTTTGATTTATTTTTGTTTGATTGTAATGTTTAATTAAGTAAAAATAAATTCAACGTTGTTCTTATACATTCTACGAGGAGTCTTGTCAATTAAATTTCTAATTTGTTATTTTTAAATAATTTTTTTTTTTGCATACAACGTGGGACTTTTGATTTTTCAAATAACTACACTTCTATTACAGTTAAAAAAATTGTAACGGCCAATTGTGGGAATATTTATTAGAATTATTGATTTATTTATTTCGGTGTAAACTAGATCATGTAATCTTATATTTTTTCCTTTATTTCTAAAAACTAAAAATTAAATTTGACATCTATACCCCTATAATAAACATAAAATCTAAACCTTCAATTTATTTATTATAAATCCAACGGACATGGATTAATTGAGCACCATGCTCAAAATTTGTTTTGAGCATCTTCCCCTCGTTGCACCTATTCCCTCTCGCTGCTCTGGTTCGTTATCCGGCTTCGTATTTAATTCTCAAAATTTTCTTTGCCCATTTAGGTTTTCGGTCGTAGATTCTCTCACTGATGTTCGTTATTTGATGTTTGTAAATTTGCTGCAATTGTGATCGTTAGTTGTTCCAGATTTTGGAATGTGGTTTCTTTTTATTTGAGTTACTTTTGATCTGTCTCTTGCCACTGCTTGCTAAAAGTTTTGGAATAGCCTAATTGTTGCTTTGAATTTGTTATTGAACTGGTTTAGTTGATTATGGTAAGTTTGGATGTTTAATTGGTCTGTGTCTACAGGCTCCTCGTTTGACAATTACAAAGTCATGTAATGATTCTGAACAAGAGATCGTTAGTTGTCCGTGATTAGTATTTGCCTAGAATTTGTAATGCGTTCTTCTTGAAATATCCCAGCGCAGTAGCTTTGAATTGGTTAGTTGATTATTGTATTTATGTATACTGTAAAGTGCTTTGTGGGTACCCACCCGACAATTATAATGTTGTTATGAGAAATTTACTTGGTTTGAGTTTGTTACATTTTTTAAATAGCTTAAAATTTGTTTTGTTAGAGGAATGGTTTTGTTTTAGATGATTACTGTGTTATTTTTATATTAGATACATAGTTTTACTTTTACAATCTCATATTAGTTGGTATCATATTACAGTCAAGTTGGTATCGCATTACCAATTGTAATTCCTTTCTATGTCGTTTTGGTATCATATTACATGCAAGTTGGTTGTCTTGTAATGATATTGAATTATTACTTCGTTATTGACAATTGATCCTCTGATGTTGCTGTCTGTTCTCCTATTTTATTTTGGAAATATCCTAGTGCAATATCTTAGAATTTGAAGTTGACAATTTCATTGTTGTTATCCTATTTTATTTTGAATCTTGTTTTTGTCATAGGAATGGTTTTGCTTGGATGATTACTGTAGTATTTTAAACTAGACACGTAGTTTGACAATTACAGACTCGATATTTATAATTATGATGCATTTATCTTTTAGGTTTGCTATGGCCGGTAAGCCAGCTCTAGTGGCTGCTTCGACATCTCCCCCAGCTCCAGTGGCTGCACCACCGGCATCTCCCCCAGCACCAGTGGCTGCGCTGCCGGCTCCCCCTCACCCGGATCGACTGCCACTAGCTGAAGTACAAACAGCATTGCTCAACATGCAAAGTGTTGCTTCAAATTTGTTGATCGTCCCTGGGGCTTTAATTGATATACCTCCGGCACTGAATTTAGTTGTTGAAGCACTTCTGAAAGTAGTTGCAATGCTTCAGAGGGGCACGGTAGCAGCTTCTCTACGAGCTGCCACTACTGGTCTGACTTATGTTGGTAGTTCTTTACAACTCTGTCTGCAGAGTGGTGCTGTTACCTATCATGACAAAGTGGTGGCAGCTGCTTTGAAGGCCGCAGTTGCATCTTTCATAGCCGCTTCAGCAGCTCTGGTAGTTGAAGGTGCAGATGCCATGATCATTGCAATAGGGCTGCAGAACGTTGCTGCCTTATTTAACAGTTTAGATTTCCCCTAGGCTACATATCTTACTGTATATGTAACACCCCTAAAATTTCAAGCTTTCTTATGATAGTGGAAGATTAGATTAACCTCTGTTACCGTTTAGTACCTAGAAGTTAATGGCTACCAATTTAAAATGATCTTATTTTAATTAAAATTTTCTTCTTAGAAGAAATTAGTCAAGACTCATGTTAATCATAATTGTTCCTGACATAAAACTAAATTAAGATAATGAAACCGAAGGCATTAACAATCGTTAGAGATATAATTTCATATAGAAATTCAACATTCTAATATTAGGTGATGTGAGCCTCGATTTTAAACCCTATCATATGATGATTAAGGCTGATTAGTATCTAATCGGGTTTTAGGTCCACTTATAATCTAAGATTAATAACTATGTCATATAACAATAATTATTAAAACCTAAGCTAGCTCACTGGAACCTATTATGAGTCACCACCTAATTTTAACCGAGATCAAATTAGGAAAGGAGAGTTCGGATTCGGGAGCTTGGTATACGACTTGTTTAGGGTTCAAATACTTTCATTACTCCTAGAAGTCATTTTTCCTCTACTTAGTTTATTTACGGCTTATAACGAGTCGTTTTAACCTAAGTGTGCGAGCTTCTGTTTTTTTGTGTTTTTAGCATTTTTTGACAGAAAAATTAAGTAAAATTAAAGATTCCTAAACTAGGGTTTCAGAGGCAGAATTAGGTCAAATTTTGTTTCCGTCCGTGGCTACGGACCTAATGTCCGAAACCACGGACCCCAGTTAACCGAATTGTACAGAAAAGTCGAATTTAAGGAAAAACAAAAAATTGAAAGGTCCGGGGCCACGGACAAGCTGTCCGTGGGCCCGGACATTATTTAGACAAACCTAAAATTTGAAATTTTAAAATCCCGCCGCCGTCCGTGGGTGTCCGTGGCCACGGACCACCCACGGACGGGGGTTTTCCGATGGTTCCCGAGGGTGTTTTGAGCTCAAATTATATGGGTGTGTAGCCTGAAAGATTTTAAACACGTTAGTAACTAAAAGAACTCAATTTGACATCAAAATTAATACGAAACTTAGCAAACAAGTGACAAAGCAGTAGCTAAAACAATTTACGATACAGAAGAGAAAAAGAGTTAGTTTAAGCCCAAATTTTGAGGCAAGACTGATAATATCGTGGGGAGTTAGGAAAGTGAAATTTCTACCTGTTTTACCTTCGGATTCCTGATGATTCTTCACACCGGGATTCGTCGAGTGCTCTGTTGATGGTAGACCCGAAAGGATTTCGAACCAAGCTTCTGGTTGTTGGTTGTTCTTCACGTTTTGGAAGTGTTTTTGTGAGGTTTTGATGATTATTGGTGTTTTGGGGATTGGAAAACGTACTTAGATGGTGATTTCAGGGGATTTTCGGTATGATTCGGGTGGCCGGGTGTTGGAAAACGTGAGAGAGAGAGAGAGAGAGGAGGCCGTGTTTTCTGACTCTCTAGGGTTCTTGAGCATATGAGATTCTGATTTTATCAAAAAACCTATCCTTTATGTAGACTTTCTTAAAGATAAAGAAAATCTAGTAAAAGTAAGATTTTTTGATATTTTAATTAAGTGACTTCCCAAAGGAATTTTGCTGTGAAATTTTAACCACATGTCAAGGATGACAATTATGAATTTTCTGAAGTGGAATCGGATTTTTTAATGTTGGAATATTTTTAAATTGAATTTCTCGTCAGATTCAGTCAGAAATTGCTAGAAAATTATTGGAAATTCGAAAAATCAAAATTCTAATGCCATTATGCTTAGAATGTCATCCTCTATCATGGGTTAAAATATCAAAGCATTTCAAGTTGATTTGGGCATCTTTTGGAGGAGAGAGAAAGCCTATAGGAGGTCTCAGAAGCCTTAAAAAATTACGAAAACGCCCCTGACAATGACAAAACTGCTCCCCATGCCCCGGAATGCGCCGATCGAGCCGGAATCTCTCACCACTTGATTGAAATGCCCCTCACAACACCAAAACCTTGTAGACCCTAACCAGGGGGGGTCAAAATTTTAGGTATAACAGATTGCCCCCCGTCAACTAGACTTTGTAATGGATGTGAAAAGTCTAGTTGATGCTTGAGTGATGCCCCAAAATTTTGGATTCCACAAAATCCTTCATGTTGTCCGAAACCGCGTTGACTACGTCCAGCTATTCGGAGGCGCTGACTGCCTATGCAACAAAATGTTGTCGAGCTATTCTAAGGCGCTGACTACCTATAAGTTAAAATGTGTCAAGCTATTCTAAGGCGCTGACTACCTAGGTGACGAAAATGAAATAATGTCAAGCGACTCTAAGGCGTTGACTACCTATAATAAATGAAACGACGTAATGTCATGCGATTCTAAGGCGTTGACTACCTAGGATGTGAAAACTGGATGGTATGCAAATGCAAGAATGCTGAAATGCTAACGATGCTAATAATGCTGATGCTGATGATGCTGATGATGCTGATGATGTTGATGATGTTGATGATGCTGATGATGGATGATGCTGATGATGCTGATGATGCTCGGATGCTTCTGGAGACCGAAAACCCGTGCTGATGCTCCTGGCTGGACCCAATGTGGACTTATTGCCATCGCCCCCCAAGCCGGTGTGCAGGGATAACTCCTGGTAAAAACCCTAGGGACTTATTGCCTTCGCCCACCATTCGTTGATCCTAAAAATAAGTTGACATCACAAAAGGAGGATTTATTGCCATCACCTCGCCAACTTTCTGTCGCCAGGTCTTGTGACGCGCCTGGATAATGCAACTAGGTCTTATGACGAGCCTATATGAATGAGATGAATGCAATGTGTTTGATGAGAGTGGGTAAACTAAAAGGTAATGCTAGGTCTTACTACGAGCCTAAGGGAATGCAACTAGGTCTTATGACGAGCCTAAAAGACGGTTCTAGGTCTTATGACGAGTCTAAGGAATGATCTAGGTCTTATGACGAGCCTAAAGGTAGAATCTAAGTCTTATGACGAGCCTAAAGGTTGGATCTAGGTCTTATGACGAGCCTAAAGGTTGGATCTAGGTCTTATGACGATCCTAAAGGATGGTTCTAGGTCTTATGACGAGCCTAAAGGATGGTTCTAGGTCTTATGACGAGCCTAAAGGATGGTTCTAGGTCTTATGACGAGCCTAAAGGATGGTTCTAGATCTAATGACGAGCCTAAAGGATGGTTCTAGGTCTTATGACGAGCCTAAAGGATGGTTCTAGGTCTTGTGACGAGCCAAAAGGATGGTTTTAGGTCTTATGACGAGCCTAAAGGTTGTTCTAAGTGAAAGTGAGTAAAATGTATGATGGGTCTAAATGGATGTAGAAGGATTAGGGTTTATGTCAAACCTGGAGATGGTAGGGCTCAAGACGGGCCTATGGATGTTTGCGTGTGAAGGTAGGGCTTAGGACGGGCCTGAGGAAATTTGATGTGGAGGTAGGGCTTAGGACGGGCCTGAGGAAATTTGATGTGGAGGTAGGGCTTAGGACGGGCCTGTGTGGTATGAGGAGGGTTTGATCCTTTGGGTTTTGGATTTTTGGGACTCAATCGGTGTCGTTGTTGCAATTGTTGGGACCAACAATTGCCCCCAGTATTTTTCCTTAAGGCAATCTGAGTTTTTTAGGATTTTATGGCAATCGATCGGAACGATCGATTGCCCCCAGTATTTTCTTTGATTAATCGCGCAAAACAAGTCTCACTCTCACAAGGTTAGGGTTTATCTTGATGTGGTGCTTTCTATCCTACACTCAAAGTGTTTGATGCTTGCACTTGTGCTCTCCTTCTGGTCAAAACATCTCAACCGTTGAATTTGACATTTGTTAGATTTAGGCATTCAACCTATTACTTTCACGTGATTGGATACACAACTATTAAGTCGGAAGTCTTTTAAGCTTATAACGTGGTTGTGTGGCGTGATGAAAGACAACGGGATGATGAAGGAATGTTTAGGATATGTGGAGCTATAAGGGTGACCAAAGCTGCAACTTGCACCTTCTCTCGGACTTGTCTTCTTTGTCTTGAAGTCATTTGGCTACTTCGTGATGACTTCGCTTAGGACTTTTTGGGTGCTCCTTACACCTTCTCTCTTTTTTCTGATTTTGGATTGCTTCGAGGCTCTTTAGGTTTGCCTTTCTTTGAATCTATTTTCCTTCGGGGTTCTTGTGTTTCCTGGTTTTGAACTTTGAGAGATTTTTTTGATGTTAGCTCATTTGGATCCTGTGTCACTTTGGGACCATTTACGGATCATTTCATCATGCTGGTAGCCGTTTTGCTTCTTTGGACTTGTGAAGTTGTTGTTCGGAAGTCGGGCTCCTTGCTTCCTTTGGTCACCGGGTCGGTTATTCATCATTGGCTGGCTTATTTGTGGAGTTTGTAATGTTGTAAAAAAAAGATGTATACGAAAACCTCAGCGGGGGTGCCTAGGGTTTAATGTCAGGGTTCACAAATTTTTGGCTGTGTGGAGCTGTACCTAGGTGCTTCGTCATCCCTAATAGTTGCGTATCCGTTCTTTGTTACTTTTCATAGGTTTAAGCGTAAATTTACAAATTATCTCCTTCGGTCAGAGTTATGCCATTTACCTTACCTTTGAATGTGATCTCTCTGGAGTCATGTAAAAATGACACGCTCTTTCGCTCTTGGTTTTACCGCTCAAGACACTCTCACGAAATGTACACTCGGAGACTTGTTTGCACGTTTAAACAAAAGAAATAAACATTGTCTTTCCTTAACTCAGATTGCCCCCAGTATTGTTGTTGGGTTTTTGACAAGCCTTTTGAATACCCAAGTTATTTGTGGAGGATGGTGGCTGTATGTGTAATGGTGAGTGGTGATGGGGTACTCTTGTGAAGAGGTGACAGATGATTCTTTTTCCTTTTGTGGCCACAATTTTGTTTTTATGTGTCTGGTGAAATGGCAAAAATGATGAAGTGATGAGGAGATGGTGAATGTATGGATGGGAAGGTGGTTTTGTACAAGGGGCTTTGTGAAAGACAAAGGTTTTGCTTTTTGATGCCTACAAACATGCTTCATGAGTGAGAGATCTTTTTTACTTTTCCAATTTTCGGTTTTTTCAATTTTTTTTGGGCGCAAGAACGAATGTACAAACATTAATCCAAGCATATAGAATAACATGTGCAAAGAAGGAATTTTATTAATAACCGAAAGGGGAAACATTGACATTAAGTACTAACTAAATGGAAAAGACAAATGAACTAACTAAAGAAAGAAAGGTAATTGAAAAGAAAAAGAAAGAAGCTACGCAAAACAACTGAAGTGAAAAGAAAAATAGCAAAGATTCCTAGTGGTGCTCAAACATGGAATTCCCGAGAATATTCCCGCGCTCCGAGAACTGAAGTCCCTGGTCAATCAAGTCTTGGATCTTATGCCGTAAGGCCCGGCAATGATCTGTGTCATGGCCAGGTAACTGATGGTGATGGCAGAATTGACTAAGATGCCCCCCTAAATGAGCGGTTCCTGGCCGAGGGGCCAAGGGCTGTAGCAAGTTTCTTTTCTAAAGCTGTTCAAATGCCTGACTTGGTGTTCGGCCAAAGTCGGTAAACTGTCTTGGCGCAGGGAATCGCCTTGGTCGGGATGATGATGCTTTGGTCTCTGCTTTGAAAATGGGATGCCACAAATGGCTTTGCCTTAAAGACTTGTGCCATTTTCCGAGCTTTGGAGTGTCCTACCTGTAACCTGGCACTGCAGTTCTGCGGGCACATGGGACTCTCGCCTAGGGCGGGTGTTGGTATTCTTGACTTAGTGCAAGATCTCAAGGAAGGAAAATTTAAACTGATCGCCTTGGGGGTTTCTTCTGGTTGTCTACTCGCCCTCTCGAGTTCTGCAGCCATTTCCTTGGTATCCCCTTGTGAACCTTGGGCCGTAATAGAACTAACTTCAGTACAGTTGTGAAGAAAATAAGAAGCCTATTCACTAGTTCATTTTGGACTGACGTCCGGCCTCAAGGGAAAGGGTCTTCGTTTTTAATTCTTCAATTGCTGCAATGTAGTTGGACTCCATGGCGTTCGTGACAGCACTATGTCTCTGCTCCATGGCATTAATGGTGTCCAGGTACTTTTGTTCCAAAGCTGCGAGATGGATATCCATGTTGATCGGATTTCCTCCTTCACCACTCCTAGGATTTGGGTTCACCTGTTTCCAAAACGTCGTCTGTTTGAAAACTGAAGTTCTGGGCCGGGAAGGAGTACTTGATAAAGTGGTATTCTAACTTGTTTGGGCCGAGTAATTCTTGGTTGGGCCTAAAAGATGATACTTATAACTAGGAACTTGGGCCAACGCCCGAGTGGAAAGTCTTCCTAGACTAGAATGAGCCTTGAAATGGAAAAGCTTGATGGATATTCATGAATTGCTTTAGGTGGATTTATTTTTCGTGGGCCTAGAACTAAATTGATAATTCAAATTGGGCTGAAAGAGAGAAATCACATGAGTTTAAACTTTTGGGCCCGAGCCCGAACAAACAATTCATTCAAACCAAACAAGGCCTTTGGGCTGCGAACGATAAAACCGTAAATTCGGGTTGGGCTAGGTTGATGTAGGAGAAATTCGTATCAGTTTCTAGGCTGGGTAGTGGGCCGATCATACGAGCAAACAAGGCCCACACAAATTCAACATGTCCTCACTAGACGTTAAAATCAAACCGGGTATGGATCGATCCGGAGAGGTGCTTGGGGCATGGGCCGGGTCGCCACAAAGGAATAGGGCTTGCACGCTATTCTCTTTGGGCTTCCCCACTTTTATCACATCTCCTGAAGGGGTGCGTCTACGGACGGGTCTTTGGTTGACCAGCAATGGGCTAGGCAAGGATACTGCCAGGAAAATGCTAGGGGCTAAAGCCCAGGTATTAAGGGGGTGTGGTTAGACGACACCCTCCTCTTTTCCCCCACTTATTCACATCACCTAAAAGGTGTGAGTCCCTGACAGGGGACCCTCAAACGGGTCCCAGGGTGAAATTGGTTTACGTGGACCCTCGCTCTCATATGATGCAAAGGTGCAAGGAATTAAAGTGCGCACAAAGGTAAACAATCAATGTAATAAAGCCATAAATAAACATTTTCGAGTTAAGCCCTCTTTCTTAAAATTAAAACAAGTAAAAATTAAGAAGTTTGTCCCCAGCAGAGTCGCCAGTCTGTGAGCCTCGATTTTAAACCCTATCCTATGATGATTAGGGCTGATTAGGATCTAATCGGGTTTTAGGTCCACTTATAACCTAAGATTAATAACTATGTCATATAACAATAATTATTAAAACCTAAGCTAGCTCACTGGAGCCTATTATGAGTCGCCACCTAATTTTAACCTAGATCAAATTAGGAAAGAAGATTTCGGGTTCGGGGGCTTGGTATACTACTTGTTTAGGGTTCAAATACTTTCATTACCCCTAGAAGTCGTTTTTCCTCTACTTAGTTTATTTACGGCTTATAACGAGTCCTTTTAACCTAAGTGCGCGAGCTTCTGTTTTTTTGTGTTCTTTAGCATTTTTTGACAGTAAAATTAAAGATTCCTAAACTAGGGTTTCGGAGGCAGAATTAGGTCAAATTTTGTTTCCGTCCATGGCTACGGACCTAATGTCCGAAACCACGGACCCCAGTTAACCTAATTGTAGACAAAAGTCAAATTTAAGGAAAAACAAAAAATTGAAAGGTCCGGGGCCACGGACAAGCTGTCCGTGGGCCCAGACATTATTTAGAAAAACCTAAAATTTGAAATTTTAAAATCCCGCCGCCGTCCGTGGGTGTCCGTGGTCCCGGACCAAAGGTCCGAGGTCACAGACCACCCACGGACGGGGGTTTTCCGATGGTTCCCGCGGGTGTTTTGAGCTCAAATTTTATGGGTGTGTAGCCTGAAAGATTTTAAACACGTTAGTGACTGAAAGAACTCAATTTGACATCAAAATTAATACGAAACTTAGCAAACAAGTAACAAGGCAGTAGCTAAAACAATTTGTGATATAGAAGAGAAAAAGAGTTAGTTTAAGCCCAAATTTTGAGGCAAGACTGGTAATATCGTGGGGAGTTAGGAAAGTGAAATTTCTACCTGTTTTACCTTCGGATTCCTGATGATTCTTCACACCGGGATTCGTCGAGTGCTCCGTTGATGGCAGACCCGAAAGGATTTTGAACCAAGCTTCTGGTTGTTGGTTGTTCTTGTTGTTCTTCACGTTTTGGAAGTGTTTTTGTGAGGTTTTGATGATTATTGGTGCTTTGGGGATTGGAAAACGTGCTTAGATGGTGATTTCGGGGGATTTTCGGTATGATTCGGGTGACCGGGTGTTGGAAAACGTGAGAGAGAGAGGAGGCTGTGTTTTCTGACTCCCTAGGGTTCTTGAGCATATGAGATTCTGATTTTATAAAAAAACCTATCCTTATATAGACTTTCTTAAAGATAAAGAAAATCTAGTAAAAGTAAGATTTTTTGATATTTTAATTAAGTGACTTCCCAAAGGAATTTTGCTGTGAAATTTTAACCACATGTCAAGGATGACAATTATGAATTTTCTGAAGTGGAATCGGATTTTTAAATGTTGGAATATTTTTAAATTGAATTTCTCGTCAGATTCAGTCAGAAATTGCTAGAAACTTATTGGAAATTCGAAAAATCAAAATTCCAACGCCATTATGCTTAGAAAGTCATCCTCTATCATGGGTTAAAATATCAAAGCATTTCAAGTTGATTTGGGCATATTTTGGAGGAGAGAGAAAGCATATAGGAGGTCTCGGAAGCCTTAAAAAATTATGAAAACACCCCTAACAATGACGAAACTGCTCCCCATGCCCCGGAATGCGCCGATCAAGCCGGAATCTCTCACCACTTGATTGAAATGCCCCTCACTACACCAAAACCTTGTAGACCCTAACCAGGGGGGGTCAAAATTTTGGGTATAACAGGTGATCACTCCTAAGTCCCCAAACTCACCTTTTAAGAACACATTTAAAATAACATAAGGAAAATAATAGTCATATAAAAATTGGTGATGTGGGGAATTAAGGCCTTATAGCATATGATATCCATCCATGTTTTCATAAGCAATTAAGATACCATTGAATCATTCAATATTTGACAACTAAACCATTTTTCCACTTTTCATCAAACCATTTTTTTAACCAAAAAGACATAATCAATTAACCTCACTCTAGTTTTGTATTGGAGCTCGCTGTAGGGCTCTCCAAGAGATATCGACAACTTGTGTTTTAATTCCACGGAGGCAAGGAGGAGATCTGCCTTGGCTGGGCTGGTAGTGCCCAAGTCTTCATTGATTACTTCAGGAATCATGATGATGTATCTTGGTTCGAATTCCTATTTCGACAATCGGGCTCTTAAATGAGTAGTCGCGCAGCTGTTTTGCAGATGTCGATGATGAGTCGTCGGCGCTTCTCAAGACAGTTTGCTTGAAAATTTCTTGGGTTTTAGTTGGTAGAGGAAGTGTTTGTTTTTATAGGGTTCTTGGTGACACCTGAATTTGAGAAGGCTTTTTGGAGAAGGCTTTTGTGGTGCCTTTTGAGGTCAAAATGGTTTTGGTTTTTGGTGTTGAGGTTCTGGTGAAGGTCGATTTGCTTGAGTCTACTGAGCCTTTTGGGGAGATCTCAAACATCTTAGTGGGAGTTTTTTGTGGAGTTTTGGAGGTAGGGGAAATTTAGAAAATGGCTTTAGGGATATAGGGTCGGACATAGAAGGATTTAAAGAATGGATAAATGGACGATTATGTATCTTAGGCATGTACAGTTAGATGTACGCCAATTCTTGTACAGAAAGCGGCTACTCATCCATAACTTTGAGTATGAGCCATGTTTCTTGTGCTTCTGATAGTCTTTCTGATTAGTGAGTTTTTGCGACTGAAAGAGTTTAAGTTGCTGGAATTTCGCTCAATGATTTCTGCTTTGGATCATTGATTTTGACTGATTTCCTTGAGCCTTTTGAGGATTTGGATTGTTTTGGTGCCATTCTGATCGTTGAAGGAATCGAAAGCTTTAAATATAGATCAGGGAGTCTTGCAACAAGGGTTGGGTGTTTTGATGGCTTTTTAACACTAAACTTACAGAGAATTTTAGAGAGAGAGAGCGAGAGAGTAAGGTGTGAGAGGGTCAAAACACTGACCACCTATTTATACTAGTCACCCAAAGGCCATGATCGATCCGTGAGCATTGACGGAGCGCTGAAAGATGTCTAATGGCTAGTTCCAACAGCTCTTGTGGACTGGTTTCGGCCCTAACGATCGAATCTAGAGTCTAACGGGTGGAATAAGATTTTTACCATTGAACATTACTAGAAAACCCTAATTTTACCTTGCTCTTAAATAAAATTAACGATTTCTCCATCTCTGATAGTCATTCATCAATTGAACAAGCATAAAATAGTCAAATACTATTGAAAGACTGGTGAGTGAATAGTCAAATACTTGTCGTTGAACTGCATTGAGATAGAGAACCTCAAACTTAATTGACAAAATCATGCCCTGATCATGAATGATCTTGGTGAATTTCTCTCTACTAAGTGGCTTAGTGAATATATTTGCGAGTAGCTTTTCAGGTGAAATGTAATTTTAATATGACTAAGTCTTTTTCATAACAATCTTTTAAAAAGTGATGTCTAATATCTATGTGCTTAGTATGTGAGTGATGAAATGGGTTTTTGGAAATTGAAATAGCACTTGTATTATCACACATGATAGAAAGCGTACCTGCTTTGACAACATAGTCGCTGATCTATTGTTTGAGCCACAAGAGTTGTGCACAATAGCTCATTCCAGCTGTGTACTACGATTCTACAGTTGAGATAGCCACACTATGTTGCTTCTTCGATCCCCATGCTATCAAGCTCGATCCCATGAAGAAGGATGTCACAATTAGTATGGCAGGGGTAGAATAGCCCAATGTCGCAGGATCCCTTGAGATATTTTAGGATCCTTTTGATTGCTGTATGATAACTTTCTCTAGGATCAGCATGAAATCTAGCACACATGTAGAGATTGTACATGATATTAGGTGTTAAGTCAAGATCCTTTAGTTTTGATGATTGCAAACCTGTGTTGTTTATCTAATGTGTTTGTTGAGCTTATAATTCAGATAAACAGGTGGAAGAGTGGCTTAACACACAATGTTGCAAGCACACTTAGTTGATGACATGTGCCCATTGCAGACAGTTATTTTGACCTATTAAAATAAATTAATTAATCTAGAATCAAAACGTCTATCGGGTGCAAATTATTCCCAGTCGCAGTAGTATAGCAAAGTGGAAGCGACCGGATATCGAACCGCGGGACTTGAAGGGAAAATAGTCTAATCCTAAGAATTATTACAAAAGAATAAAAGAAGGGTTTTTGTTGTTGTTTAATGAATTGGAAGCGAAACTAGTAAAATGCAGATAAATAAAGGTTGTGTAAAAGATATAAAAATGGGACTCTGGGTCCAGGTTAATGTAGTTTGACTAATTATGCTATTTCTTCTGGTTTGTAGATTGGCAAAATAGTAAACTCTAACAAATTTTTTACCAGAACTTCCGATGACTTTTTTAGACTAGCAAAAACACATGTATACATAATAAGTATGAGAAATAATATTTTGTATCTGAAGTACTAACTTATCCTGTTAAAACAAGTTTTCCACAGATATACAAATTAATCTAACCTATCTATTTATCACCGATCGGATTAAAACAGATTCAGAAAGATAAATTATCAAATTTATTGCAGCATATAAAAAGGACATTAATTGTAACAATCTATTATTAAATTAAACCAGTAGAAATAAAGTGCATAATTATAACAAACTATAATTTAACCATCCCCCAGAGTATATAAATCTAGCCTGACATATTAAATAAATAAGCAGCTAGAAGAGTGTAAGAAATCATCTGTTTATGGAGAACTCATGCTTTCGATCATCTAACTTTGACTGGAATATGTCGGTCTAGAGATTGGGTAATAATAATAATATAGTGATTATGTGGAAATATGTGGTGTAGTGTGTGGATGGATGGAGTTTATGTGTGTACGTAATGGAAGGAAATGGAGTGGAGGTGTGGATGTATGATGGATGGATGGAGTATGGATGGTGGATGTATGAAGTGGAGAGGAAATGTGTTTAGGAGCTTGGTGTGTATTCTAACGTAGATAGAAGGGGGGTTTATATAGAGATGAGAAATGAGGGTAGATGAAGATTAGGTGCTGGAGATATGGCAGGCGCAGCCTTCTTGAAGATTTCTGAAGATAATCGGTGCTTAACTCAAGATTGGAGGCGCCGAAATGCAACACTTCTATTCTGGAATTCGGCCCCGCAATTTACATGTGTCCTGGTGGACGTCTGGGTCTGGATTAGCCAGACATCTCACATCCGGCTCTGTGTCCGGCTGCGGACTAGCCTTGTCCGGGAATGTGTCCGGATCCGGACACCATATGTCCGGCTTTGCTTCTGGCTCACATTGAGTCGGACATGTGTATTTTTTCCGTGTTTTCTGCAACTTTTAACTGGGCTTAGATTCTTCGTTTGGACTCCGTTTTACTCGCCGTTTGTTGCGTTGCGAAGCTTGTGAAGTGAGCTATGTGATTCCAAGACCATTTCCTGTATTTGACTCATAAAATTTATCAGTCCATATCAAAATTAAATCTTGGAAAAATATATGATAAGTGAGTAATATTATCCTGAAAGTAAGTGAATATAAGGTAAATTAAACCCTTAAAAGTCTATGTATTTCTCACTTGTCAACTCCCCCACACTTATCTTTTGCTTGTCCTCAAGAAAATCCTTATGACAGAATGTTTAAACAAGTTAAATATAAAATAGCCAAACAGGGAGAGCTCAGAAAAGATTGCTACAAAACTTCTAGCTTAAAAGGTACTAGAAACTTCAAATTCTTTAAGTTTTTGAAAAGAACCTTGAAGTCATACAAAAAAAACATAAGAAAGAGAAGTAGAACCATAAGAATCTAGTATTTAACCCTGAGCCAATCCACCATTTTCTTTTGCATTTCCTGGAATGACAAGGGGCATGAAGTAAAATCATATTCCATTATACCTTTCAATGTCACATACTCATGATCCATAATAAAGAAGTTTTTATCATTTTAGTACAGAATGAGAAGATACTTCGATTGAAGTTCAATTTTCTTTCACCTCAGACTTTTCTCTCCACCCCTGTAGCGGTTTTGGGGCAACTATCCTAGATGTAAAATACCTTAGGTAGCTAGGTGATAAAGCACCCTAACAAACTTAATAACCGAGTGGACGAGGCCTGCTTAGGATCAGAATATGCCTATTTGGATCAAATGAGTACCTTGCCTTGTTCTTTTTCCACCTTTTCATTCCAATTCAAACCCCAGGCTCAAAGATAAAAACAGGGCTCAAATGATAATTATTCTCAAACTTTAAGCAATTTTGAGTAAGGATTTCAATCAGAATAAATTTTAAAACGGTTGAAAAATGTTTAGTACCCCATAATGTGTGTAGTTTGCATTATTTCCTTTATAGCTCCCTCTTTGACTATTAAAAACTTAAAAAATCTAAACAAAGTGTCAACAGAGAAAAACTTAAGAACAAGTTACGAGGATACGAGTATTCCCCCACACTTAAGCTGAAGCAATGCCCTCATTGCGTAGAAAGAATTTAATTACTAAGAGCATGCAATCTAAACAAGAAAATTACACAAAGCAAAGCAGGAGGGAATATTAAATTTCGTAAGTGAAAGAGTGTACTCCCCAGAGTTCGCGGAGTGTGTCGAGCTGTCCCACACTTGAGTTCAGCTGTAGAATTACGTGAAATGTACCTGGAAAGAATATTCTACATAGCTAGAAGAACTCAAGTAAAACTAGAACTTCATTATAACGTATAAAAAGAAATATAGTACAAAAGAGAAAACCAAATAAAAAGGAATAAAAAAGGATAGATAGTGGGGTGCCTCCCACCAAGCTGCCTGGGTTTAACATCTCTAGCTAGACCTATCTAACCGAGCTTAGAGAGGAGAAGAGTTTGGGGACGCAAGATTGTCACAACTGGCAGTAGGAAGGTGGTAGATTTTTTTCTTTTTGTGACGTAACCGCCATGGAAGTGTCTTTTTATTTTCCTTTGGCCTTAGTGCATCGTGATTACCTTCGTATTCCTGTACAAATGAAATTTCTAACAAAGCACTATTATCAGCAGGAATACCAGTATACCTTTTTAAGCGGGACCCATTGACTTTGAAATTATCTCATTTCTTGTTCCTGAGTTCATAAGCGCCAAAAGGAGTAGTCCCAACTACTTGGAATGGTCCAACCCAGTGGGATTTGAGCTTTCCAGGAAAAAGCTGTAGTCTTGAATTATAGGGCAGTACCATGTCTCATACCTGGAAATCTCGGCTGAGTATCATCTGATCATGTATTTTCTTCGTACGCTCTTTATATATCTTTGCACTGGTGTATGCCTTATCGCGTAGTTCTTCTACCTTAGAGTGCTCCAGTTCCACAGGCAAATGGCATGCCTTCCCATAGACTAGCCTAAATGGAGATGTCCCAATGGGAGTCATGAATGCGGTGCGGTAGGCCCATAGAGCATCATCCAGTTTGAGTACCCAATCTTTGCGTGAGGAGTTCACCATTTTTTGGAGGATCCATTTCAAATCCCTGTTTGAGACTTCAGCTTGCCCGTTTGTCTAGGGTTGGTAAGGTAGAGCGACTTTGTGGCATACCCCGTATTTGCTCATTAGTGTATCAAATGAACGGTTGCAGAAGTGGGACCCTCCATCATTAGTGAGGTCCTTATAACTCTGAAACGGGTGCGGATATGCTTTTTGAGGAAGGTAACAACAGTTTTTGAATCAGCAGTATGGCATGGTATTGCCTCCACCCATTTTGACACATAGTCGACCGCGATGAGAATATACTAGTGGCCTTGCAAAGCAGGGAAGGGGCCCACGAAATCTATCCCCCATCAATCAAATAACTCGACCTCCAAGATTCCTTTTGAGGCATCTCATGTCGCCTAGATATGTTTCCCATCCACTGGTAGCTATCACATCGAGCACATAATTGGTAGACATCTCTGTGAAGCGTTGGCCAGTAGAAGCTTGATGCCAGTATCTTAGCCGCCGTCCTGGTGGGTCCATGATGGCCACCTGCCTCCCGTGAATGGCAAAAATTGATGACGCTAGAAACTTCATTGTCAGGACGGCACCTGCAAATTAGACCATCTGCACAAACTCGAAATAGATATGGATCTTCCCAGATATAATGCCGTGAGTCAGATAAAAATTTCTTTTTCTGGGAATATGATAAATCATGTGGTACTGTCCTAGAGACGAGATAATTAGCCAGGTCAGCATACCATGGCTCTTGAACTTTTGTTATAGGAAAAACTGTCTCGTCAGGAAAATATTCATTGATTGGTACCTGGTCATCCGGAACCACTAACCGGGAGAGATGATCGGCAACAACATTTAGCTTTCCGCTCTTATCCCTGACCTCTATGTCAAATTCCTGTAATAAAAGAATCCAGCGTAATAAACGTGGTTTGACTTCCATTTTAGTAAAGAGATACCTGAGAGCTGAGAGGTCGGTGTGAATTATGACTTTACTTCCCCACAGGTAGGATTTGAATTTATCTAGGGAAAACACCATTGCCAGAAGCTCTTTCTCAGTTGTGGTATAATTTCTTTGTGCGTCAATTAGAGTCTTGCTGGCGTAGGCAATGACTCTCAGAATCTTCTCTTTTCTTTGGCACAGAGCTGCTCCCACTGCATAATCACTGGCATCGCACATAATCTCAAAAGGTAAAGACCAGTCAGGTGAGACAACAATGGGGGCAGCTATCAATTTTTGTTTTATTTTATTAAATGTAGAAAAACATTCATCAGAAAAATAAAAGGAGGCATCCTTCAGAAGCAGGTCAGTTAAAGGTTTTGCAACTTTTGAAATGTCTGGAATAAATCGCCTACAAAAACCTGCATGCCCCAGAAATGCTCGTATCTCTTTGATACACGTTGGTGCTGGTAATTTCTCAATTACCTCCACTTTAGCTTTGTCAACCTTGATCCCTTTAGCTGACACGTTATGACCAAGCACAATCCCGTTTTTGACCATAAAGTGACACTTTTCCCAATTGAGGACCAGGTTTGTTTCCTCACAGCGTCCTAAAATTAATTCAAGCTGTTCCAAGCAAATATAAAAACTAGAGCCATATTAAAATACCCCAAATAATTACTACTTTAATTAGTGAAGACTAAATTAAATTGTGAACAATAATTACCATAAACATTATGGTATTAAATATACAGTTCCAAATGGGCATAAGATTAAACTGCTAAAATTAATATTACATGTACATATTAGTACATATATTAAATCATACTAGTATACCCTAATAAATTACATAAATATTCTATATACCTAAAACACATTATAGATAGAAACATGTACTCATTTATGCACTCCTAAATCAAAATGTGACACATTAACATAGTCACTTACATACATACATGTACAATAATACTATAATATTAGCAATAGAAAATTTAAAACTCCCTCCAAGGTAAATTGGAGCCGGCCACCTGCATGGAAAAAAAGGGGAAAACAAAGTGAGACATCATTCGACTAAGTAAAGTATTAATATAGTACCACAAAGTACAAGAAAACTCTAGTTCCTTACCTTGTTCTTATACCAGCGACTTTTCCCTAGCCTAGGACTGCACAAGTTGCCTTCCATCATGTCAACTGCTTCTCTTCTGATTCTTCTCGCCAGCCATCTTGTCCCGCACAGTCACTCCCTTCTTCTTCTCTACTCCATTTTGAACAACAGCATCAAAAATAACAAGGTAACATCCTCCCTTCTACCTTGTCTTCTTACGTTTCCTTTCTTCTAACTCATTCCAGTCCTCCATTCCTTCTCATTCCACGACAGTAGCATTACCCCAGCAATAGGAAACAAGAAAAAACCCCTGTTCCATTCTCGGATAGGGAATCCAAGCAGCAGCAACAACACCAGTAAGCTCTCTGTTCTTTTTCTTTCTTTCTTCCGGGTTCATATCTGTGTTTTTCTGGATGACAAGAAACATTGCAACCACATCCCACTCTCTGCTCTTCCTTGTTACATTAACCGCAGAAGAGAAAACAAAAAAAAACAGCCAGACTTGAGCTTCCTTTTTGTTCCTGTTCGCAAGCAGCAAGCAAGAAGTTAACAAAAAAGATAATTAGTCACGGTAACAACCACTTCCTCTATGATTTGATCTCATTTTTTTTCTGGACATAGAAACACCACCATGCTCATCATTCTCCTTACTGTCAAGGCTAGAAGAACCCAGCTTTGGAGGCTACAAAACCCAGCTGCAGTACACCAGCTGAAAGGGAAGCTCTCTTATCCTTCAACGGTGAGAAAACTCACCAGAGACTACATCTCTTCTTTCAGCTTTTTTTTGTCCGAAAAAGTTACTTCTCTTGACACCCCTTGTCTATCCTTTTATGCGCACTCTTGAAGCTCTACTCCAGCCTCTGGGTTGAGCTGAAAACCGACGCTAGTATACCTCATGGAAGGAGCCTAGAAGCAAGGTAGAAACCAAGCTAAACCTTATTGTATAACCCTTCTCTTCTCCCTTATTTTCCCATGCAATATACTGAGTTTCTTCCCCTGTTGTTAGCTACCAAAGAAACCCTACAAAACATCAAACAAACCGTGAAGTTGGGAGAAGTTTCCTTGACAATTTAATCAAGGTAACGAAGGGCTATACTCCACTTTAATACCCTAAAACTTGCTAGGCTGCGTTCGATAACAGGCTTTATGGGGATTAATCTCCTTTTAGCTTTATGTAATGGACAAGTATCAACATATTACTGCTTTATTTTCTGACCATGGTACACTTGGCTAACTATGATATGTTAACCATACAAAGATTTAAAAAATCGCAGGTAAAGCTGCGTTTGCACAGAAACTTCGAACACACCCCTAGTCTTGAATGCTGCACAGAAACTGAAAGTATTGAGCATACATAGGAACTATCTGGAGTTTAAAATGCGCAACAAACAATAGTATACACATCTATGTATATTGGGTTCTTAATGTGTAATAAGCTGGGCGCATGGGGTAGAAAAAAAAGATTAGATGTGCATGGAACCACAAAGATTAGTACATATATACATGCATATGGAGCTAATAAAGCGTAACCATAATGGGTACATATATATACATATGTGTATTGTTTTGAGTTGATATTATGCAGCAAGTAGCTGTTATAAGCTAAGTTAGTAAACGTGAGTATATGTGGCTTACTAAAGTCATAATGCATGTATATGGAAAATAATGAGTTAAGAAACTCCATAGTAACTATGTATAAAACCGAGACCATGGTTGAATTTTAGGGACAACATAATGTCATTATAAAGTTAGTTTATGATATGTTTATAGACATGTAATTAGACTATGCTATTATGGGTATTTTGAACCTTAAATGGGTACAAATAAATTTTAGAATTAAACTAAAGGATGGTATAAAATTTCTGGTGCAGATCATGATCCTAATAATTATAATTACTTAGAAGCACATTAGGAAAATATTGATATGATTGTAAGCTTCTAATATGGCCCAAATGAATTTTTAAAACCTTATAAAAATATTTTATATAAATAAATAAATCGTGTATGGGGTCCAAATGAAATAAAAAGAAGTATAGGGTACAAATGACAATTGAAACCAAGGTGAATGATTTTTGGGATTTTTATAAGTATAAAATATGAATTTTACAAAATTTGGGGTAAATTGTAAAACTAGGGAACTATAGGGGTAGTTTTGTAAATACTATAAAAAATGGTCAAAGAATAATTTAAGTGGTCAACCTTGACCACATATGAGGGTTGACCAAATTAAAATGATAAGGATAATTATTTTAAGTATTTGAAGAAATATTATGTCAAAAATAATAATTATGAAAATGTTAGGGGAGTATATGTGATTACCGAAATTATAAGGGTCAAAATGTAATTATGAGAACCCTTGAGGTTTGTTGGGAATTTTAGAGAATTTTTGGTTAAGCTTAATGATGTAATTAATTAAGAGTTATACTATATGGTTAAGTATGAAATTGTGGCAATTATAAAGTTTAGGGGTAAGTAATGTAATTACCAAAAGCTTTGGGGCATAAACGAAAATTTTAATATTTAAGAACGTTAGTAAATAATTCTGGAAAGGTTTTGGAATTTAGTTAATGATATAAATTAATTAAGGATTATAACATATGGTTTAGGTATTAAAGTGTAACAATTGTAAAACTTAATTACCGAAATATTTGGGTATGAAATGGAATCTAAAGATCTTAGGAGCCAGCTTGTAATTTTGGTAAACTTTTGGGTCTAAAATGAGCTTTAAATAATTAAGGTGTATAATATAATGTTTTAAGTAATTAAAATGGAAGTTTACAAAATAAAGGGGGCTATAATGTAATTATGAGGAAGATGTGGAAAAATAATCAAATTTGAATAAGCGGAAGGGTTATCCGTAAATGTAAGTATACATATGTATGTATGCTATAATATTAAGATACCTTATGTTATAAACTAATGAGGTAAATAATATAACAAGTATGAAATATGGGGTGGTTTTGTAAATAAAAAAACATATGACGTGACATTATATTAAGTGTGAAATTCTATTATATGAGGGACTCTACAAAATTATATCATGTGAGCTTGTAACATGGCTTGAGGATATAACATGAATAACAAGTCACATACGAGGCAATGCTATTACAACAGGAAACGTAATGTAACGACAACCGTATTGTAAACGTGTACAGTGGGGTAATATTTTACATGCACGCAACAAGTGCGTAAACCATGACGTATGGTTACAACTACAATATATACGTAATTGTATATATATATATGTATAGATAAGCCCGTGCACTTACGTAAATATAACTACGTGAATTAGTTTGTATAACGGAATGTTTAAACGTCATGCAAGCGCGCATGTAACGTTATTCCCGTATGCATGCAACCCGACAATTACATAAACAAAACATGAACGAAACCTCCATGTGATGAGTATTACTACCGTAGCAACAATTACGCACTCGTAAACTATAACTGGTAGCTGAAGTTTAAATCCCTAAGGCTAACGTCCATCGAGACAAACAAGAGATCAATTAAGCGTTAGACACGGGTTGGAAGTACGGGTTGGCCTAGGTTAATTAAGTAGATACGAGATACGTACTGATATTAGCACAACGTGTATATGAAATACCCTGTACCTAATTATAGTGATTAATTATGCTAATATGATTTTTAAAGGCTTAATTATGCCCTAAATACATTAGTGAAAGAAGTAGAACGGAAAGAAAGTAAGAAAACGCGTAAAAGTAATAAAATGTAAAAATGTGCGCTAAGCAAAAATATAAGGTATATAACCTTAACTAGGGTCCTAGATGGATTCCTAGGGCTTAGTTATTCATGAAGAATATGAGGGAACAAATCCCGAAGAAAACGGATCCTTAAAACGGATTAAGAACACAAACGAACCTTAAAGCACGTTTTTCAAGGTAACCGAGAAAACGTGACTTTAAGCTGGTTAAATAGACCCGTAATAATTATTATTAATTAAATAGTCATTAACAAATATTAATGAAGGTCTAGAACCAATAAAATTAATTAAACGAGAAAATTCCGAAAGATGGGTTCCGGTTAGTGAATAGTGTAAAAACGGATAATTGTGGGGTGTAAACTGTAATAAGCACAAACTAGTGTGTCCAATTTGTAAATAAAAATTTAAAATCCTGATTGAGTGTGTGTGTGTCTCGATTGGCCTCCCCCTCTCACACTCTATTTGTTGCTTTTAAATAACTAAAGGACAAATAAAATAAGTAAAAAAGAAATGATGAGAGTATAAGACACACCTTACCTTTTCTCTCCCCAATCCTCTTATTCTCTCACGTACAGCCCCCCTCCTTCCCAGAGCTTACTTCTTCCTCTCTAGCCGTTAATGGCGATTTGGAGAAACCACACAAGAGCTCCATTTCTCTCCTCTGGTTGAACCCTTATTCCTTGTCCAAAAATTATAAAGTTGGTACCGTTCACTAGTAGAAAAAAGATTTTAAATGACGCACTTTAAACCACGGTTAAATCTTTAACCGTCTTTTTAACATTTTAAACCACGGTTTTAAGCAAACCGTCATATATAGTGCACGCCTCATTCCATAAATGACGGTTCTCCATATAACCGTCATATATAGTTCGTCCGCTTTGAAGATAAAACGACAGTTCAGTACTAACCGTCGTATAAAGGGTTTATAAACCACGGTTCGTTTTCAACCGTCGTTTAAAGTTTTACGGAAAGAATTATAAACCACGGTTTTTTACAAAACCGTCGTTTATTTGTCCAGTCACATACGTCTTTAACGACGGTTCCTTGATTAACCGTCGTTTAAAAGTCTTTTAATAAAAAAACCCGACCTTTCTTCTTCTTCCTCCTCCCGCTCTCTGTTTCCCCTGCGATTTCTCGACGATTTTTTCCACCGCCCCTTTCCACCGCCCCGTCTCCCCGCCGTCGAGCTTGTGCCCGTCCTCCTCCTCCTCCGGCGCCGTCGAGCTTGTGCCTGTCTTCCTCCGGCGTCGACTGTTGTGCCGTCCTCCTCTGTCCTCTGCCCGCGTCGCCATTCTCGGCCGCGCGCCTCACCAACCGTCCCTCGCCTGAAGTCTCGACCTCATCAGCGCACCACGGTGCCCCAAGGTAAACCCTAAACTATCTTCGCTTTTTTTTTTATTGTATGGGTGTATATATGATCGAGTGGGTACGACTGAGAGTGATAAAACGTGGAGAATTCTTGCGATGGTGGTTTTGTAGATTGGTTTGCGATGGTGGTTTTGTAGATTGACATGGATAAGCTCTGTGGTGAACGAGAAATGGTAAGTGGAGGAAGTGGAAGTGGGGATTCGTCTGTGAGTAAGGAGGCTGTTGAATTTGATATGGTTTCTTGCATTATCTGTCTAGCTAACTTACTTCAGTGATGAAATAATGACCGGACACTACTTGTTTTAGGATAAGTTATGGTGGTGGAGAAACAGATTGATGAATTGAGTACTGATCGAGATGAAAGAAAGTAAGAAAGAACAAACGAAATCGAGTTTGATTTGGGTAGCTGGTTTTGTTCATTAATGAAACAGCTTTGTGATTAGTTTTCCTAGGGATTGATAGCAGAGAGTTGGGATTTTGGATCTTTCAATTTATGGGTTTCATCCAAAAGACATTAATCTTCACTTATCTTCACTCAATGTAGAATATATATATATGCAATGGTTTTGAATATCGAATCGATCTCTCCGGTTGAATGCGTGGGATTTCCAATGGTGTGCTATGGTGGACTGATGTGTTAATTGTTTATGTCTTCTTTGTTTTGGTTGTTTTGATTTTCTAGTGTCGGTTGAGATATTATATTTTCTGTCACATTATGATTATTATTGTTGTTGTTATTGCGATCGAGGGAGGGAGAGAGAGTCGTACGACGTATGTTTATGCAGGGGAAAAAGAATGAAAACAATTCTCTACAGTTCTCTTAATGTTTGTTTATGCAGGGGAAAATGAAATGGTTTTCGTAGTAGTCTTTCTGATGTTGGTACTATGTTTGTTTCTGCCTTAAAAAAATGTGGAGTATATAAAAATACGCAAAGGTCATGCCAAATTTTTTCCAGAATTTAACCTTATTTTAATTTTATTGAATAGGTGTTTCTACGGTTGAACAATCCCTCTTCCTTCCCATTTGTGACTTGATCATCCTTATTCATCATTAGGTTAGTTTTTTAAAAATGTTATGGTTTATTCAAAATATTTGTTTGTTAATTAGTTCAATATTCATATATTTTTCAAATTAAAACCTTGTATTCTAATTTCATTCACAGTCGGATTGTCTACTTGTCGCACTATCTGCTGCTGTCAACCCTGCCACCGGTTTGCCTGATCAGAACCCACGGTAAATCACTTGCATTTCTGATTATAATTTTAGAAATAAATGTACATATATATATATATATATTGATATATATATATATATATATAATATTGATCACAAATAGACGTTATACTAAATTCTACTTGTATTCTGCAATCATTAGAGAATATGTATTTGCATAGTTGTTGAAATGTGATGATGGGGTTGAAATGGGGTGGATGTTTTTGTTCATTGATCATATATATATACATTTACTATATGCATACTTGTCTGTCTGATATAATTCGTATGGTTTGCCGAGAGTTAATGTTGCTGCTATTTTTTTTCTGCCTTAAAAAAATGTGGAGTGTCTAAAAATACGCAAAGGTATGCCAAATTTTTTCCAGAATTTAAGCTATGTTCGTTTGTTTAGTATGTTCAATTATTCAAGTTTTTATAAATTAAAACCTTATTCTAATTTCATTGAATAGGTGTTATATATACGCGCAAGAGCATTTGCCTACTTCTCCTTCTGTGCTGTTCGCGCTAGCTGACCATCCAGTACTCATCAGGTTGGTATTTAAAATGTTTCAATTTATTTTTGTTTTTCTATAAAATGGAAAATCAATTCAAACATAGAATTACCTGTTTGAGATTTACCTGATAGAGGTATGTCTTAGATAGTCCCTGTTGGGACTGTCCAATGGCCTTTGATCTCACCATCTAGGTTGTGAATGAGTTAATAATATACAGTAGTTCAGTGATAATTTCAGCAGCATTACCCTCGTGTTCTTCTAGTGTACATATATATATGTGAATTGAAACAATTCATTATATATATATATATCTACACTAGGAGAACTGTAGGGTAATGCTGCCGAAATTATCACTGAACTACTGTATATTATTAACTTGTTCCTATGTGAGATCGAAGGTGATTGGATAGGTTTAGGTTGTTAAATCTGTAAATAAAAAAAGAGGAGATCAATGGAACGAGTTCACGACATCTGGTGTGTGTTGAAAAAGGAGATGGAGCGCTCAGTGATGTACAGTGACAGATTGGACATCAAGTACCTAGAAGGGGTCAATAAATTTTGCAAAGTCCTTGTTGACAATCTGAAACCAAGGGATAAGGGATATTGATGTCCTTGTGTCGATTGCAAGAACGACTTCAAATACCGAGGTGTGGACAAGATTAAGGATCATCTGATTCGTAGAGGGTTTACAGAAGATTATGAAGCCAAAACAACCGGGAAACAAAATTGATGTGTTTTTGCAACCACTTATTGACGATTTAAAATTGTTGTGGAATGAAGGTGCGACGGTGTATGATTCATATGGTATGGAAAACTTCACGCTCCGGGCTATGTTGTTTTGTACGATCAATGATTTCCCTGCATACGGTAACCTCTCGGGATACACAATTAAAGGAGCTCTAGCGTGCCCTATATGTGGAGATAGAACTTGCAGTATACGGTTAAAACACAGTGGAAAAAATGTGTACATGGGCCATCGGAAATTCCTCCCTAAAGGGCACAAATACCGTAGATGACAAAAGAGTTTGATGGAAAAACGGATCATGCAGTCGCTCGACCACCACTATCTGCTGCTGAGACTTACAATCAGTTGAAGAATGTTGTGAACAACTTCGGTCCACCAATTAAAGCCACTGAAAAGAGCATCTGGAAGAAAAAATCAATATTTTGGGAACTTGAATATTGGCAACATTTAGAGGTGAGACATTGCATTGATGCTATGCACGTGGAGAAAAACATTGGTGAAAGTGTATCTGCGACACTACTAAACGTGAAAGGAAAGACAAAAGACCATTTAAAGGGTAGAAAAGATCTGGTTGAATTGGGTATACGAGAAGAACTCGCGCCACAACAAAGAGGGAAAAGAACATTCTTGCCTCCCGCTTGTCATACATTATCCAAAGAAGAGAAAATAAGTTTTTGTAGTTCTCTTCGTCATATTAAAGTGCCATCCGGTTACTCATCGAACATATCAAGTTTGGTATCAATGTCTGATCTTAAATTGGTAGGGATGAAGTCTCACGACTATCATGTGCTGATGCAGCACTTACTTCCGGTTGCTCTCCGTGGAATCCTTCCAGCTGATGTCAGGAAAACTATTACAAATTTATGTGTTTTCTTCAAAGGAATTTCGTGTAAAGTGCTTGATGTGGAGACGCTGGATAAACTACAGAATGACCTTGTGATCACCATGTGTCAGTTGGAAATGTATTTTCCTCCTTCGTTTTTTGATATTATGGTGCATCTACTTGTTCATCTTGTTAGAGAGATCAAACATTGTGGCCGTTATACCTTCGATACATGTATCCGTTTGAGAGATATATGGGTATACTGAAAAAGAAAATGAAAAACCGTCGGCGTCCAGAGGGAAGCATAATTGAAGGGACAGTAACAGAGGAAGTAGTTGACTTCTGCACTCATTACTTAGACGGTGTTGATGTTATTGGATTACCGAAAGCAAGACATGATGGCAGGCTTAAAGGGGTTGGTACCTGTGGGAAAAATTATGCAGAGTTGATATTGATACATTGAACAAGGCACATCTGGTTGTGTTGAATCATTCTGAAGTTGTTGAACCGTATTTCGATGCACACCTAGCCTACCTCAAAACAAAACACCCAACGATGAGTAATGCCATATTAAAAAAAGAGCAGAATGCAACATTTGTTAAGTGGTTCAGACAGAAGGTGTTGTATGAAGATTCAAGGAACGTGGATGAAATGATCCAGTTGTTGGCACTTGGTCCAAATCTCGATGTGTTGTCTTATGAAGGATATGATGTAAATGGATTTTCTTTTTACACTGCACGTCAAGATTGTAAATCGACAAACCAGAACAGTGGTGCATCTTATCGCTTCACAAGACATTTTCACAGGAACAAGTCGTAATACACTGAAGAACGAATATTATGGTGTTATTGAGGATATTTGGGTCTTGAATTACACTAGTTATGAAACTTGCGTATTTCGTTGCAAATGGGTGGACAACAAACAGGGATATCGTGAGGAGGATCATGGTATGAAGCTAGTTGATTTAACGACAGCGGCTCCTACTGATGAACCCTTTATTGATCAAAGGCAAAACAAGTATTCTACTGTCGTGATCAGTCTAATCCCAGATGGTCTATTGTAATGCAGAGTAAAAGATCGATAGTTGGGATTGATAATATTGTTGATGAGGATGAATACGACTGTGAAGATGAAACAGATGTACCTATTCGGTTGCCGATGGAGGTAGATAATGTAACTAATTTTGAATATCGAAGGTCCGACCACAATGAAGGATTGTGGATTGAACGATGAAATGTTATTTTGTAAGTTTGGTTGACAATATTATATTATTTCATTTTTGTCATGTTTCAATATTTGATTCAGTAGATGTTCGTATTAACCTTGTTAATTGTTGATTATTTTTCAGATTATGGATCCTGACGATAGAGTCGAAGAGGACTTACTGTTGGGGTTGGATGATATTGACGATGACGTCCCTACTGAAGAACCACCAGTCGCATCTACTTCGCAGAACCCTCGGAAGGGACGTGGACCGACCCGTGGGTTGAAGGAGAAGAAAATTCTCCCATCGATTTGATCTGGGACAAGTACCTCCGACATCGTGGTGGGTCGAAGCAGCAGTTTGCTTCCTACTTGGGATTGATGGTAAAATCCCATTGCTCGATTAATAAGGATTGGAAAGATCAAGAAAAGGCAGACAAAGACATCATGTGGCAGATGGTGCAGAAGAAGTACAAAGTCGCGGATGAACTTCGGACGAAGATTGAATCACTTCTAGCGACATCACTGCGACAGTTCAAGCATCGGTTGGTAGATGGCTGGATTAACAAACCGGGCTCCAAGAGGTCACCGCCGTGGGTAGTGTATGATGGTATGATCACGGAGGAGGACTGGAAGATATTCTACGACCATCGCCAGACTGAAGAGTTTAAGGTACTTTTACAATTATTCTTTCTTAATTATTTAAGGAATAAAATTTAACAAATATTTTTTTATTATGTATAACTTACAAATATACAAATTTTGTAAAGTTACAAGAACAAGCGAGACGTAACCGGGCGAAGAATATCTACAAGCACTACATGGGGCGAGCTGGATACACGGGGCGGTTGGAGAAGTGGAAGAGCGAGGGCTTACTGACGAAAACTAATGAAGACGGCACTCAGTCAGTTATTGATGATGTTGATGCAAGTAGGGTGCAACATTTATGCTGGGTCGCATGAAGAAAAATGACGAGGGAGATATGTGTTCCCGCAGAGCGAGACTGCTGAGTTGGCGTCCAAGATTGTAAGTATATATTTTAAAAGTTGTTGTTTACTAATTAGTAAGTTCATTTCTAATATTTTTGTTAATTTAAAATAGTCTGGCTCGACTGAGCGATGGGAGATGGTTCCGGCCCCTCCGTCTCAGGATGATCCACTGAATAAGGCCCTTGGGCAAAAGGATCATCCAGGGCGAGTGCGGGGGCTTGGAGGGGAAGTTCGCCAAAAAGACGTGTTTCCTACGTCTCGATCGAGAGTACCACAGGCTGAAATGATAGAGAGAATGGTGGATGAACGGGTGCATGACCGGTTGGAGGAGTCGGAAGACGTCACGCTGAGTCGGAAAGACGCCACGCTGAGGAGCGTCAAGCCTACGAGGAGCGCCTGCGAAGACTTGAGGCTTTAGTATTGGGCCAGGTGCATGCTCCTACACCGACACC
>CM041778.1:2967384-2989884 GCA_023374045.1 Limonium bicolor
TCTTAGCTCATTATTTGGATTTTTTTCTTCGGGAATTGTCCTGTATACTATTTAGGCCTAATTAAGCCTTAGGAATCTATCTCGGACCCTAACGAGGTCATATTTCACCTATATTTGTTTAGCGCGTGTTTTTGTGTTTTTCGCGTTTTAAGTGTTTTCTCTTTCCTTTTGGATTTATTGTCTCCACCAAAATTCTTTAGGCACTATTAGGCCCTCAAATACCCTATTAGAATTATTTAATCACCATAATTAAGTTCGGGGTATTTCAATCTACCCCCCTTAAGGAACTTTGCCCTCAAAGTTGGTGAATCTAATATTGTTACTCATATGGATACTCTATGCTAAGGTTATAACCTCTATATAACCTCACAGACTCCAAGGTCTGATTCAATGTATACCACACATTCACATAACAAGTCACTGCTTGCATAGCAGCCAAAAATACTCTTTTTCCTCCTCTTCATGGGGGTCCATCCGAAGACAATTATGCCCACAGTCCTCCCCCATATCGAGTGATCCCTCAGGTACAGGTCCATTTGAACATTACGCTTTCTAGTTCACGGCCATCATGACTTTGAGCACTTACGCTTTCTGGCCCTACGGTCCTTTGGTTCTGATCAAATTCATTTGCACATATAGATATCTCGGGCACTTTGGGTGTGCTCCCACACAGGACGTTACTCGAGGTACTCTCCTCATCGTGCTGCCTTTGGAAAAATACAAAATACACGCCCACCGTTCAACTGGTCATCAAGACTTAAGGCCGTAGCCACGACGGGTGACAGCGGTTTCAAAACTAATCATCACTCCCACCGGCTCACACACTAGCCTTACTTCCCCGGTTTTGACCCGATACCGGGTCTAGCATGGTGGGAAGCTCAGCTAGGCCCGTGGGAGCGATTTCAAAATCGGTCCTCATTCTCAAGTTTGGAGAAAAATCATTTTTACCAAAATCAGTTGGAAATTCATTTTGGAACTCCATACAACTCCGAATTCCAATTTATGATAATTACCTCTATTACTAGTGTCATTACTTGTGACCACTTATAGGGGGCTTCAAGAGTCATTCGACCCCGATGTGATCAGCATCGGTGTTGAACTATCCTTCCACTCCAATTTGTGTTCAGTTTCCTTTGATCGCTAGCAAATCAAGTTCCACCTCCCACTCAATTTCACACAACCAAATAGTCAAACATTATTCCATTTTCTATCTTTTTAATCTTTCTAGTCATAATCACCCATCAATACATTTTAAGTTTCTAGAATTCCTTTACTCACTTACTAATCATCTCATCAGTTATTACTAAATTATCTCCAACTACTATACCTAAAGAAATTCACAAGCGTAGCTCCAATTACTTCTCTATCCTCTAATCATTCACAAATCAAATCAAATCAAATCAAATCAAGTCACCTAGGGGACTCAATTCCCACTAGGTTCAACATCGGTTTCATATCGATTTATACTCCTCAAATCTCACATGCATACTCATGTCTAATCTCAAATACGAGGTTCTCATTCCCTAGGAGTTTCTCTACTCCTTTCCCCTGGTATCACACCAGAGTTACAAAATAATATAATTTTTCTCAATGGTATTCGCATCTTCAGTGCGTAATAACCATAATTACACAATAAGTGCATACAAATTTTTATATAACATAAGTATCAATTGTCAAAACAAATTCTTATGCCCTAAGCGCACTATAGTTTACGCACTTATCACGTAAAACATACACTTTTCGGTTTTCGCTCTACTCTTCTTAAAAAGGGATTACGCCCATGTAATCTACGATATGTAATTGTTGAACAATTATTCAATCAATTCGGGCGTCATGGAGTGTTTTAACTTCCATGCGGTTTATTATACAATGTATTCTGGTCAAAGGGTCTTAACAATATTGACGGTTAGTCCCTGCACCAAGAACTCTCATTGGAGTTTATTTAACTCAAACTGGTTTGGTTCTAGCCTCATAGGCCTCAAGGCGTTGATAATTAGCCATTTATTCACTAGGCATGTTAAACCTTAAAATTCTGGGCCCACTAGCTTCTGCTGCGCGACCTGATAACTTAGAGCTCGATTCGCCCTTTTTGTTATTCTTAGTGTATTACACAACTCCGTTTTTATCCCTTTTTGTCTTGGGAATAAGGGATTCTCAATCGTCACGTGGTATCTCTTACCGTATGTGAATTCGATGAGTTATAGTTTTCTATCTAGTTCTCTAGAAATCTATTTTGTATACCACTGTATGCCTTCATGATTATTCACTTGGTTCCTCCAACTTATTGTCGGTTGAGGTTAAGCTACTACTAAAGTGTAGTGCTTCCTCTGTTGTTAGTGACTTCCTCGTTATGTTCACTTACCTGTTTCTATACAAGAATTTTCTCATTCATATGACCTTGCATTTGCTATGCATCGGTCCTGGGACCTGTGGGTTATGGACCCACGTTCTTCATGTGTCTTTGGCCAACAGCCGCATGGTTTATTTCTAGCTTTTCGCTTAACAGGCTTGCACCATGTTCATTGGTATGTTTAGAACACTTCCCGTATCCAATGCGGTTGATCAACTATCTATTGGGTACTTTTGTCCTTATCAATTTGATCCTCTTTTACCGAAAATGGTATTCTTTTATGTCTCTGAGCTCCTTGAGCGTTATTTACTTACACTTCACTTTTACTTATACGGTGTTTCTACTGAACTGACTACTTTTTGGTTTTCAACAATTGCTATAAGCTTATTCCTACATTGCTTGGCTATAATTACATGCTCAAGCTTCACTACATCAGTAGTTCTGAAAGGGATGTATCATCGGACATACACTGATGGCATCCTCTTCTTGGAATATGTGTCCACCGCTCTCGCGGTCTCACATTAGCAAGGGGTATCCTTGCTAATTAGTTATTAAATCATCTTAACTGGTGCCGTTCTTGGCAACTCCCCATATGGTTCACAATAGGTTTTGCACCCGTTGTATCTATGTATTGTAGCAGGTTCAGGGCTTATAGCCACATTGCCTAGAGTTCTACTCATCTTAGGTTGTTCACGAGCATTACTTCCCGTATCCATCAAATGGTTTGGAGGAGATGTCGGGCCCCATGATGAGGTCGTCGCATCACGCTTCCGTTTATTAATGGCCCTTCAGGTGTTTTGATACTGTCGGTGCCAATTGTCAATTTAGGGTATCCCCTATTGAGTGGGATCGCTCTGGTGTTTCAACCGAGTGTTCGTTTAACTCTTATTACGACACTTCGTTCAACTATGTTGACTTTGATGCCCTACGTGGATTGCTCCTAGGTCTTGTTGAGCATGCCGTTACATCTGGCTAGCATTTGTATGTGAGTTTGGGTTATTACCCCGCTTAGGGGTTCTGGATTTCAAATTGTCCCGTTTGGGGTTTAACGTCTCCCGTTCTTAGGGTAGACCATGGGTACTTTTCCTTATGTTTTTAACCACGTTGATAACCACTTCGGTGATGAATGATGTTCTCCGGTATCGTATATGATCACTCTGGGTATTTTACCTTGTCCATTGAACATTGGCGTGTTCATGTTGGGCATTTGCCTTACCGGGTTTAGACCGGGTATTTATTGCAGCTATTTTATGCATTTACTTCAAGGTTTTTGAGACATATCCAACGCCTTTACTCCATTACTAGTGCTTCTCGCACTTCTTAACTCTTAGTCGTTCCCCTGGTATGGGTTTCTTAACTGAGTTCATCCTCTTCCATCGTTCGAGGTATTCCATTGTCTTGGTCTGAACTGGCACTTTCGTCCGTAGTATGGAGTCGACTACCTGCCGTGTTCCGTACTCTACTTGTATACATACATGGGGTATCTTATTGATACTTTACCACTTACCCGACTAACTCATAACTGGTCTGTCAGGCCCGCAAGCTCCTTCGGAGTGCGGTGGTCCCACGTCTCGTTTTAGTACACTCGTAGTGTCGGTCACACGCCTAGGTGAAGTATTCTGTTGTCGACTCCTCTTGTATCATCTTTTGACAACTTACCGTAGTTCTCTAGTTTGGTTTTAAAAATCTGGAGTTTTTAAAAGAAGGTTTGTGTTTTGAAAGAAAAATTTAGGTTTGAAAGAAATCCTCATGGTGTTGCCATGCCTGAGGTCTTGACCAGGTCTAGCTTCTCGCTGTCTGGTATGTTGTTAATATAGTGGTCAGGCCGTTGGGCCTTTCCAAGGTTTCGTTCTTCAAATACTTAGGATTGGTGATCCTATATTCGCTTCACCCGTCATAGTGGTACTTTAGTAAGTACTTGGTTGGTCATTAAAAGTCTTCCAATTTGCCTTGTTGTTGCTGCACTTGCCCTGGCAAGTGCAAGGGTAGGTCAGTTTTTGGGTTAGCATATACCGGCTACGCTATTATTTCCATCCGTAATTGGTAGCTTTACTAGATCTTCCTTTGATCTTTTGATCTTAGTGATCAATTTCTCGAGTAGCTTCTCAGGGTCCTTGGTATGATTGTCTTTAATCCAGGTGCTTCCCCGGTCCTTGGTGTCCCTGTGTACCTTGTTTCATTGCTCGTTCCCACCCTTGTAATGTGGCTACCAAGGTTTGTCTTGTTTAGGTACTACTTCTATAGTCCTAACGGAGTGTATTCCGTAATGTTCTCGTGGTCATCCGAGTTATGTCGATCAGGTATCGCACCCTCTTAAGGCGGGTGGGTTGGGGGTTATCCACTCCTGACTAATTCTTTAGTCGGCTCGTATCTAGTTGGTGGTACTATTTAACGGTTGGGGTCCCGCAGACATATGTCTCGGTTTTGTTGCGTCTCCTTTTTCCACTCCGTTGCACGCTCAGTGCTTCTCTTCTTGCCGACTACGCATGGTTCTCGCGAATGTGAAGCACGTCGCCCCATGGTGCTGCAAATTTCATTATCCCGTGGTTAGGATTCTCCATGCACCGCTACTAAGTGCGGTTATTGTCATTCAAATATGTCAGGTTCTTCCTCTTGCAAAATTTTATATCACAATTGCCAGATCGGGTTTACCCGAGTATGAGACGTCTTTCCTCCCCCTGGTGTTCTGTCCCGAGTTATAACGTGGGGGTTGTGGAGGGCGGGTCTGGATATTGTAGGTTTCCCGTATACACTGGGAATTCCTAATGAGCGCATCTCTCACGCTATCGCTCAACCCTTAGCCCTGAGTCTCTAATCCCTAACTCGGTATTTTCCTAAACTCGGTATTTCAACCATCAGAGCGATACTTCGCTCCGATACCATTTTTGTAACACCCCTACCACTAATCCAATCATTATCTCTTAATCCGTCTCAAATACCAATACTAAAGCAGCGGAATTCTTTCTCCATACGGTGGGTGATACATTGCCGTTAGTCACTCACGTGACTAACAAGGCCAAATCTAATACAAACATCCAAATACAGTATCGGTCTGATGAATAAATATACCGAGTATAATTCTCTAAACAAACATTCCATTCCTTAATCAATTCATAATATAATCCGAACCGCAAATCAAATCTATACCGAGTTTCAACAATCATCAAGGTTGCCGATACAATTCGGACTTACAATACAACAATACAAAATAAATACAAATTCCCTAATCAACTACCCCTGCTTAAGTAGCAGCCCGTCTTACACTCTTCGACGGTGATCGGCTTCAAAGTACCTGTAAGGTTAAAACGGTGCCTAAAGGGGCTCAGCTATTTGCTGGTATGAAATTCATACCCCGTGCTAATGGGGGTGCGCCGAGTACTTGTTCGAGAACATGCGATTCATTTTAATTCAATAGACATGCTCATATATAAAGTATTCAAACAAGGAATACAATAACAACTAACACAACAAGTTTGTTAGTTAGCATTGCATATCTTAGGCCTTGAGGGTTTCTACCTCACAATGCCTTAGTCACTTGCACAATTTCATACCCACTCTCTTGGGTTACCCTTACTCAAGTTCTCTTAGGTTTAAAACCCTACAAGTCTCAATCTTAATTCAAGTTCTACAATTCTCATTCTCAATTCTCAATCTCAAGTTCTCAAAATTCTCAATTCGATACTCGAGTTCTCAATTCAACACTCAAATACTCAACCCTCAACTCAATTATCAAATTCTCAAGTCAATATTCAAATTCTCAATGGGACATCTTTTAAGTCATTCCCCATGACCTCCGGGCAGAGTCATACTCAAGACTCACCACCGGGCTTTCAAATACAAGTCTTACTCCCCGGTTTCGACCCTACTCCGGGTCTAGCATAGTGGGGAGGTTCGACTATCAAACGAACTATACACTTAGCTCCTCAAATTCTCAAATGTCTGTTTCTCTACCGGACTACTCAAATTCCCAAAACTACTCGCTCGGAGTTATTTCATAATCTCGCAGATTAGCCTAGAAGTATCTCTCTTGATATCATCTATTAGCTTAGGGAATTTCTCAATTTCTAGTATTCTCAGATTTAAGGTTTTACCCGACTTATCGAATACTTTCATGTTCGAGACATTTTATCAATTTAGGTCGGATCCTTATATTATGGATGGGCTACTTTTCTAAGGGGTTGGATGGCCCCTTATCGTTCTTTTACTTTTCTAAGTTCTTTTCTTTGAACTATCAACATCCTTTAAATAGAGGTTCTTTATATGTTACCACTATTGTTGTTTCGTGGATTATTTCAATTTGGTTCTCTAACCGTTATTGGGAGTTTACTAATCCCGTACAATCTTCTCACGTTCGAGTGAGTTCATACGTTTGTTTTATCATTATTCTTAATCCGATGGATTTCGTGCGTTTCCACATTTTGTTACTTTGTGAAACGACTCCTTCTACGAGTCACTAATCAACATGACTCATCTAAGAGTCGGTTTCTAACACTAAGTTAGACCAAACAATCAATTAAGCATGGTTAGCTCATACATCATGCAACAAGTTGTACAATCAAGCAATAGAACATTTTTCATGCTTTATCTTGATTAAGTCGGCACATAAGCACACAACACACAATCAGTGTAGCCAAGTTAGCATACAAGGCATGAGAAAATCATACCGTTCACCGTTGATCCTCGCTCGTCGACTCTCCCTCGGAGTCCAACTAATCAACTCCTATAACATACATTGAGTTCGGGAGGTTAATTATCTTCAATTAACCTTACCCATTACGTTATTAACGTTTCTCGGTTAATACTTACTAACTCATTATTATTCAAACTTAATCAATAAGTCATCACTACTCATTATCTCTCAAACTTGTTTAGGCTCTTAATGACCCTTAAATGTCAGTAATTAAGTCCTAATCATCTTATATTATCGTTACCATTCAGTCCCTTATCTCAAAACCCACTTATTAAACTTATTTTCAAGTCTTTGGGTTGGTCCAGGACCTTGTCCGGGTTTTAAGTCTCGGACCAACCTGTGGTTAAACTCTCGGAGGAATTTTCTTGGTGGTCCGGGACATTACACTCATCATAAGTCCCGGATCCAAACATGCCTCTACTCTCAGCTGAAAATCAAGCATGGTCCGGGACTTTGTCAAGGAGCCAAGTCCTGGACAAGTTCATTGGAGCAATTCTCAGCTGATTTATTAGGGTGGTCCGGGACTTCATATGGGACTTAAGTCCCGGACCGTCACCTGATTCTTATTCTCGGCTCATTTCAGACCCTGGTCCGGGACTTTGTCATGGACTAAAGTCCCGGACCATAGCAGAACTTACACAATTAAAACATTTTCAATATCTATTCAATCTCCTTCCTTTTCCCATTGATTCCCCACTCTTTCCCACTTATAATCCACATGTTTTGGAACCTTAACGACCATCTAAACCTCTCTAATTCATTTACTAACTCACCTCAATTCCTAGTTCAATTACACCATTGTCCTCACTTCCATTCCAACACTTGATCTCCTAATTCTTCCCTCCACAATTACACTTAGCTTTTAGACAAATTTTGGTAGAACTTCCCTACATTTCTAAGCATTCTCATCACATTAATTGCCCACACAACTCAGTTTCACATCCCTGTTTATTTAGACAACAAAACCGTTCTAGGCGCTAGCATCACAATTAAATCCCAACAAATCATATAATAAACTAGCTTGTCCTCAAAGCCTTTAATCATCTCATAATCAACACTTAATAATTTCATTTCTTGATCACCTCTCAATCAACATTATTAACTACAATGCAAAATAAGTTCATACTACCAAGCAATATAGAAATCTATTCAAGGTAATTTAATTACCTTAATGTCTCTCCTTGATTACTCTTCTTTTCTTCCTTCCTTTCTCTTGCCCTTCCCCTATTGGTTTCTTGTTTAAATCATCCAAGCTACCGCCACATTCCCATGAAGCACAATGAGTATTAAGGAAGCACTCTTGTCCAAAACAAAACCCTAGGTCTTAAGGGAATGTTCAAAGATTACAAGAAGGCATTACCTTACACTTTTGGGTGGGGTTCTTGGACACCAAAGCTAGAAATTTCCCGCCCTTACTGAAGCTCAAAAATCGGCTGAGACATGGGTGAAAAGAGGGCTCACGTTGGAATTTTTGAAAATCAAAGAAAGCTAGAAAATGGAGGTTTTTAAGCTTGCTTCTTACCTTGAGCAACCAAGGAGTGGTTCTAGATTAAAATGGCACCTTCAAGCTTCAATTTAAGCTTCTTCCATGGAGGTTTTTTGTGGGCTTTTAGGATTTTGAAAGAAGGGAAATGTTCCCCAAGTTAAGAGGAATTCAATGGTGTGATTATTTTGAGATTTGAAGTTGATTTGAGCCTTGTAGATGAAGAAGAAGAAGAGGGCTGCTTGTTGCTCTAACAAATCTTCATTATCATCCATAAGAGAAGAAGAAAAAAGCTTAGGTGGGAGGGAAGAGAAACGTGGGTGAAGAGAATGGGAAGGAGAGAGGGTTTAAAAAGTCTTTGACACTATTCCCATACACTACTTTAACATATTTGTCCTCTAGTGCATAATTGGGGATTTAATATTTTATTGAGTGTGAGAGAGGGGTATTAATCCCCATTGAAAACTGGCCCCACTCCCATTATTATCCTGGGTCAATTTTTGTCTTTTTGAAATAGACGCGTCTTGTCTCCCGGTCTTGACACTATTCACTCACTGGGTCCGTTTTCCAAAATTTTCTAGTTTTATTAATTTTAACGGTTCTTAGGCTTCCATTAATATTTAATTATAGTTGTATAGTCAAATACAATTTTTTACGGGTCTGCTTGACCACTTAAAGTCACATTTTCGGGTTTTCTCGAAAAACGTGCTGTAAGGCTCCGTTAGCGTCTTAGCTCATTATTTGGATCCGTTTTCTTCGAGAATTGTTCCCGTATACTATTTAGGCCTAATTCAGCCTTAGGAATCTCTCTCGGACCCTAACGAGGTCATATACCTCCTATATTTGTTTAGCGCGTGTTTTTGCGTTTTTCTCATTTTAAGCGTTTTCTCTTTCCTTTTGGATTTATTGTCTCCACCAAAATTCTTTAGGCACTATTAGGCCCTCAAATACCCTATTAAACTATTTAATCACCATAATTAAGTTCGGGGTATTTCAATCTACCCCTTAAGGAACTTTGCCCTCAAAGTTGGTGAATCTAATATTTTTACTCACATAGATACTCTATGCTAAGGTTATAACCTCTATATAACCTCACAGACTCCAAGGTCTGATTCAATGTATACCATACATTCACATAACAAGTCACTGCTTGCATAGCAACCAAAAATACTCTTTTTTCTCCTCTCTATGGGGGTTCATCCGAAGACAATTAGGCCCATAGTCCTCCCCCATATCGAGTGATCCCTCAGGTACCGGTCACATTTGAACATTTACGCTTTCTAGTTCACGGCCGTCATGACTTTGAGCACTTACGCTTTCTGGCCCTACGGTCCTTTGGTTCTGATCAAATTCATTTGCACATATAGATATTCTCGGGCACTTTGGGTGTGCTCCCAACACAGGACGTTACTCGAGGTACTCTCCTCATCGTGCTGCCTTTGGAAAAATACAAAATACACGCCCACCGTTCAACTGGTCATCAAGACTTAAGGCCGTAGCCACGGCGGGTGACAGCGGTTTCAAAACTAATCATCACTCCCACCGGCTCACACACTAGCCTTACTTCCCCGGTTTCGACCCGATACCGGGTCTAGCATGGTGGGAAGGCTCAGCTAGCGCCCGTGGGAGCGATTTCAAAATCGGTCCTCATTCTCAAGTTTGGAGAAAAATCATTTTTACCAAAATCAGTTGGAAATTCATTTTGGAACTCCATACAACTCCGAATTCCAATTTATGATAATTACCTCTATTACTAGCGTCATTACTTGTGACCACTTATAGGGGGCTTCAAGAGTCATTCGACCCCGATGTGATCAGCATCGGTGTTGAACTATCCTTCCACTCCAATTTGTGTTCGGTTTCCTTTGATCGCTAGCAAATCAAGTTCCACCTCCCACTCAATTTCACACAACCAAATAGTCAAACATTATTCCATTTTCTATCTTTTTAATCTTTCTAGTCATAATCACCCATCAATACATTTTAAGTTTCTAGAATTCCTTTACTCACTTACTAATCATCTCATCAGTTATTACTAAATTATATCCAACTACTATACCTAAATAAATTCACAAGCGTAGCTCCAATTACTTCTCTATCCTCTAATCATTCTCAAATCAAATCAAATCAAGTCACCTAGGGGACTCAATTCCACTAGCTTCAACACCGGTTTCATACCGATTTATACTCCTCAAATCTCACATGCATACTCATGTCTAATCTCAATTACGGGGTTCTCATTCCGCAAGAGTTTCTCTACTCCTTTCCCCTGGTATACTCACACCAGAGTTACAAAATAATCAAATTTTTCTCAATGGTATTCGCATCTCCAGTGCGTAATAACCATAATTACACAATAAGTGCATACAAACTTTTTATATAACATAAGTATCAATTGTCAAAACAAATTCTTATGCGCTAAGCGCACTGTAGTTTATGCACTTATCACGTAAAATGTACACTTTGCGGTTTTTGCTCTACCCCCCTTAAAAAGGGATTACGCCCATGTAATCTACGATATGTAATTGTTGAACAATTATTCAATCAATTCGGGCGTCATGGAGTGTTTTAACTTCCATGCGGTTTATTATACAATGTATTCTGGTCAAAGGGTCTTAACAATATTGACGGTTAGTCCCTGCACCAAGAACTCTCATTGGAGTTTATTTAACTCAAACTGGTTTGGTTCTAGCCTCATAGGCCTCAAGGCGTTGATAATTAGCCATTTATTCACTAGGCATGTTAAACCTTAAAATTCTGGGCCCACTAGTTTCTTCGCGCGACCTGATAACTTAGAGCCGATTCGCCCTTTTTGTTATTCTTAGTGTATTACACAACTCCGTTTTTATCCCTTTTTGTCTTGGGAATAAGGGATTCTCAATCGTCACGTGGTATCTCTTACTCAAATTAGTATGGAATTCGATGAGTTTAGTTTCTTCTATCTAGTTCTCTAGAAATCTATTTTGTATACCGCTGTATGCCTTCGTGATTATTCACTTGGTTCCTCCGACTTATTGTCGGTTGAGGTTGAGCTACTACTAAAGCGTAGTGCTTCCTCTGTTGTTAGTGACTTCCTCTTTATGTTCACTTACCTGTTTCTATACAAGAATTTTCTCATTCATATGACCTTGCATTTGCTATGCATCGGTCCTGGGACCTGTGGGTTATGGACCCACGTTCTTCATGTGTCTTTGGCCAACAGCCGCACGGTTTGTTTCTAGCTTTTCGCTTAACAGGCTTGCGCCGTGTTCATTGGTATGTTTAGAACACTTCCCGTATCCAATGCGGTTGATCAACTATCTTTTGGGTACTTTTGTCGCGATGTTTATTACTTCGCTTATCAATTTGATCCTCTTAGGATACACTTCTATTTCTTTATGCAATTGCAATGGGAATGAACCTTGCCTCCTCTGTGAGGTCTTTCATCACATGGTATAGACTTCTGGCTTGATGTCGGGTCTGTCTACCATCTTTTATTTAACATCTCCATATTATTGTGTGATTATTCATGTTCATTGGTCGCTTGCTGCACACCATGTTCATATTTACTTACGACTTGGTTTCCATGGTATCTGCTATTACATTAGCTTCCGCTCATGTACTTCTACCTTATATACAATGGTTCTCCATTTATTAGGCTGATTACCGAAAATGGTATTCTTTTATGTCTCTGAGCTCCTAGAGCATTATTTACTTACACTTCACTTTTACACATACGGTGCTTCTACTGAGCCAACTACTTTTCAGTTTTCAACAATTGCTATAACAGCTTATTCCCACATTGCTTGGCAATAATTACATGCTCAAACTTCACTACATCAGTAGTTCTGAAAGGGATGTATCATCGGACATACACTGATGGCATCCTCTTCTTGGAATCTATGTGCCCACCGCTCTCGCGGTCTCACATTAGCGAGGGGTATCCTTGCTCATTAGTTATTAAATCATCTTCACTGGTGCTGTTCTTGGCAACTCCCTATATGGTTTACAATAGGTTTGCATCCGTTGTATCTATATATTGTACCAGGTTCAGGGCTTATTAGCCACGTTGCCTATTGTTCTACTCATCTTAGGATGTTCACGAGCATTACTTCCCATATCCATCAAATGGTTTGGAGGTGATGTTGGGCCCCATGATGTGGTCGTCGCATCACACTTCCATTTATTAATGGCCCTTCAGGTGTTTTGATACTATCGGTGCCAATTGTCAATTTAGGGTATCCCCTGTCGAGTGGGATCCCTCTGGTGTTTCAACCGAGAGTTCGTTTAGCTCTTATTACGACACTTTGTTCAACGGGAATGGAGACTATGGAGCTTGCTCCACCTTGTAATATGGCTTCATGCCACATATCAATGTATTATTGGATCAATTAAAAGTAAGAGAAATAAATAAGAAAAAATAGAGGAGGAGAGAGAATGAGGATAGAGAAAAAATAATTTTTTTTTCAAAATGTTAAAACTTACAAAATAAAAGTGCAATAATAAAAAAAAATATACCGTTGTTCATCATTTTTTGTGCTCTTCAAAACAAGATGCATCATGGATATGTTTTGGTCAACTTAAAATTTTATGCTTTTAGAATGAGTATATATTACGTATTTTAAAAGTGAATCTTACTCATTAGTAAAATGAATCTTCTTTAATAATAAAATGAACCATATTCATTAGTAAAATGAATCTTACCACAAACACCCTAAAAACCACCCTAGGATAGCTAAAAACGTCGAAGGCATTTTTAGTGTTTGTAGTACAGGGTTTAGGACCCTAAACCCTAAACCACAAACCCTAAAAAACTGTCGAGTCAGTGACGACAATATAAAGCGTAGAAATAATGCCAAAAAGATTACCCTACCTCCCAAACACCCAAAAACCACCCTGGGATAGCTAAAACGTCGAAGGCATTTTTAGGGTTTGTAGTACAGGGTTTAGGGTCTAACGACCCTAAACCCTAAGCCACAAACCCTAAAAAACTGTCGAGTCAGTGACGACAATATAAAGCGTAGAACTAATGCCAAAAAGATTACCCTTCCCCCCAAACACCCAAAAAACCACACTAGGATAGCTAAAAACATCGAAGGCAATTTTAGGGTTTGTAGTACAGGGTTTAGGGTCTAATGACCCTAAACCCTAAACCACAAACCCTAAAAAACTGCCGAGTCAGTGACGACAATATAAAGCGTAGAACTAATTCCAAAAAGACTACCCTACCCTACCCCACCCCCAAACACCCAAAATCCACCCTATGATAGCTAAAAACGTCGAAGGCATTTTTAGGGTTTGTAGTACAGGGTTTAGGGTCTAATGACCCTAAACCCTAAACCACAAACCCTAAAAAACTATCGAGTCAGTGACGACAATATAAAGCGTAGAACTAATGCCAAAAAGATTACCCTACCCCCAAACACCCTAAAAACCACCCTAGGAATGCTAAAAACATCGAAGAATTTTTATGGTTTCTAGTGCAGGGGTTAAACCTCTGATTCACTTTTTAACAATCTTTGATTCACTTTTATTAAACTTAAGATTCACAATGAATGTATGTATATATAAATAAATATAAAATTTTAAATTTATCAAAACATGTTCATGTACGGTCTTATTTTGAAGAGCTTGAATTATAATGAATAATGATATAAAATTTATGTTATTTTGACTTATAACTAATAAACTACAACATTTTAAAAATTCATAAAAAGACAAAAGTAAAAAAGGACAAAAATGGTGCCACCTTGTACGGTGGCACCAGCGCTACCTTCGAATACGCCAAGAACAATTATGTATGTGCCGCATCCTTGTTTTCGTTAGAAACTTGGAAAGCAAATACAAGAAAAGCTATTTAGAGTAGACTCTCAAGTGCACGAAACAACTAGATCTAATACGTCTAGGTCTTTATAGATTGAACAACTACAAAAGTCAGAAAACCAACCCAATCAAGTCTTAAAGGCAGGGATAAAAGTATCTCTTAGGCTCACCATAGTAGCTAGGAAAACAACATATGAGACGCCTAAGATAGGGATAAATACCCCAAACAAAGACTTACTGCCACCATGCATCTTCTTTTTCGTTTTTCACCGAAGGCATTAGACAATTGGCAAAAGCACCCAAAAATTCATTCTTAAGCCTCTCGAATCCTGAAATAGACATGGGGCGTGATAAATGCCCGGTTGGTGACATTTTTACACAGGACAGGAGCCGCAATATGCAAAGGAATCGCACTTGAAGAAGTGCGACTTTGATATGATAATTTCAAAGCCACATTTAGCAATGCAGTTTTTTTTTTGCATTCCTGATCGATTTCGCCTTATATTTGCGGCTTCTTATCCCTTTCATTGCTCATTAATTGCACATTTTATTGCTTATTTCTTCCTTTGCGGTTGCCCATTTCTATCTATAGTTTCTCACAAAAATTGTTCAACCTCTTCCTCTTTTGCCCGAGTATACTGTCAAAACAAAATAATTCATTGTTCTTTTTTTGATAAGTGGGGTAAGTTCTGCTATCCGAATTGTGGATTCGTTTGATTTCAAAAGATAAGTTATCACTCATTATATCTCATGGATTTTAATAAGTAGAACTTTCCATCTGATGATATATACGATCTTCCTAACCAACTTTTGATGTGTTGCAAGAAGATGATTTGGGTCTTCCGATGTAGTTGATGATGGATCGGCTTCCTCTCAACGAAACATGACAGCGGGGTCTTCCCCGAAAATATATGACATCAATGATTTCTCATCCATACATGTCACCAAGGTCGACTGAACCATATATGACAACACGAGAAACCTTGAAATATCGCAAGGGTGACTTAAATAGAGAGAATGTAATCCCTCTTATACGGTGTGTATTAGTCTTCTTAATCTATATGTATTACTGGCTAATACTTATATGCACAGCGGAGAAGCGGTCAAGAATATTAGAATGCTGAACCGGAGAAAAACAATTACATGAAAGGTCTATAATACAAACTACAAACGTACATATTATTATACCTAGATACAAGCCTAATACCCCCCCAAAGAGTACATCCTTGTGTTGTACCTAGGCGCAGTGGAAGGTGTGCTCTTTGTTGCAGCTGATGTGTGAGATGAGAGGTGACTCGTACTTGCAAAACAAAAAGAAACTACCTTTCCTTTCTTTAGAAAAGGTGGAAGTGTGTACCTGCAAGAAAAACAAAAACGCTACCCTTTCTCATGATTTTGTAAGCCCATAGCATTAAATGAATTGTGATAACTCTTACCTATGAGAGGTTTTGTCATTATGTCCGCTAACTGGAGTGTGCTAGGAATATATTTAACTTGGATAAGATCGGCCAGCAATTTTCCACACACAAAATGGTAGTCGATTTCGATATGTTTTGTCCGTTCATGTGAAACGGGGTTCCTAGCTATATGTATGGTGGCCAAGTTATCGCATTTTAATGGTATGAGGTTTATATCTTTAATTCCAATTTCGTTTAAGAGACGACTTAGCCAACTCAATTCCCCTGTGACCTGTCGCATAGCCTTGTATTCCACTTCAACGGAAGATAGAGCTATAGTGGTCCGTTTCTTTGATTTCCAACTTAGAGGGGAACCACTCAAGAGGATGTAATATCCGGAGATGGATCTTCTTGTGATTGGGCCTGAGGCCCAATCTGAATCATAGTAGGCTTCTAGAGTGTAGGTTGGTTCTTTATTAAAATGTAGACCAAATCCCGAAGTTCCCTTAACATAGGATAGGGTGTGGTAGGCCGCATTTAAGTGGGCTGAGGTTGGACTTTGGAGGAATTGTCACAAGAATTGAACTGCATAACATATATCGGGTCTCGTATTGGTGAGGAAGTTTAGTTTGCCCACGAGACACCGATATGTTGTTGGATTTTCTAGTTTGGAGCCTGTGTCTTCATAAAGCTTTTGATTGAGAGGAAGAGGAGAGACAGAAGGTTTAACGTTTTGTGCATCAAAGTCATGAAGGATTTGGTTGACGTATTGTTGTTGTGTCATGTCATGCCGTCATTGGTTTCTAGGAACTCTATTCCTAAGAAGTAGTTCAATCTACCTAGATCCTTTATTTTGAACTCTTTATCAAGTTTTCGTTTCAAGGTCTTGATTTCCTTGGTGTCGTTCCCCACCACTAGAATGTCATCCACATAGATTCCTAATAAGGTGATGCTACTCTTCCTTTTCTTGACGAACAAGGAGTAGTCGTTTTGGGAGTGATTATATCTAAGTCATTTCAGAATTTGGCAAGCTTCTCGGACCACTGTCGAGAAGCTTGCTTTAGGCTGTAGAGAGATTTGTGAAGTTTGCACACTTTGTTATCGCCACTGGCCTTTACGCCTTCTGGTATGGTCATGTAGACATCTTCATGGAGGTCTCCATGCGAGAATGCATTGTTGACGTCTAACTGATCGAGGATCCATCCATTTTTGATTGCCACTATTATTAAGGCTCTTACGGTGGTTATTTTGACCACAGGAGAGAAGGTATCCTCGTAGTCAAGACCCTATTTTTGTGTGAAGTCTCTGACCACCAATCTGGCCTTAAACAATTCTATGTCTCCATTGGCTTTTAGCTTCACTTTGTAGACCCACTTACAACTAATGGGACATTTGCCCTTAGGCAGGTCAACTATCGTCAAGTTTTGTTTTCCCTTAAGGCTTCGAATTCGGTGGCCATAGCTTTAACCCATCTAGGGTCTTTGCTGGCTGTCTTGTAGTTAGTGGGTTCCTTAAGATCGTGAAGATTGGCTAAGAGCTTGTTTGCATTGGGTTGTAAGGAGTAGGATAGAATGGTGGTACTAGGTATGTGGTCGGTTAGGGTATTCAAGTTATTTGGTGAACTAGGGGAATCTGTTCCCTCGAGTCTTTATGCAAGAATAATGGAAAATGAGTCTTCTTTTGTGACATTTGAAGAGAAGTGAAATACCCCTAAATTAATTTAAATTAATTTAGGGGATTTCTTTTATTAAATATTAAATTATTATATGGAATTATGGATATTAAATTATTATATGGAATATGAAATTTATTTAGGGGTTTTATACTATTTAACCCTAATTATTATATATTATTATATAGTATTATGAATTTAATAATAAGATTTATAAGTCAATAAATCTTGGGAAAATTTCAAAACACTCCAACTATATTATAAAGATTTTAGGAAGTGTTGGAACATTGTTTTGAAACTTAAAAGTTAATATAAAATTCTAGAAACCTTAAAGCTTATTAAGCCTTGCTAGGGTTGACTTTTTTATAATGGTCGAACCAGGCCATGAAACCTATACCAATAAATAGGTTATAGAAAACCATGAAGATCGATAAAAAGAACGTCAAAAACGGATCATCCTAGCCAAAGTTATGATCAAATGAAGTTTAGAGCCAAGATTTTGATAAAGGGCTGACGTGGCATGGACAGCTGAGTCAGCGCGTCTCGGGAATCGCGCCCCAGAATACTTAGTCATTTTATCTGCTAGATTTTTGGAACAGAAAATCAGGTTTTGCCCTATCTTGTGACCTTCATAACTTTCTCATCTTAAGGAATTTTTGAGTGCCGTCTTCTTTGTTGTCTTCTCTTACATTTCCTCTAAACAACCATAACTCACACAAACCCTAACTCGTTCTGAATCAACCGGAAAATCGAATCAAAGTAGCCACCCTGCAAAAACCGTAACTGCAGTTCAGTTTTTCCCTTCGAATCAGGTAACTTCCTCTAGCCATAACTTCTTCGTTTCTCATCCAAATTTCATGTTCTTTAGCTCGTTTTGAAGAGCTCTAATTCCTCTAAAACTTTCATGTTGATGGCTTAAGCCAATTCCCAACCGTTTGGAAGAACACGGCGTCTAAAGTCTCGGTTTCGCCATCACATAAAATCACAATTTTCTTTCCAGAAAACGCAAGGTAAACTCGCAACTTCAAGCCTCGATTTCTTTCTGTGTGTTGCGAGTTAGGATTAGTTCTTGTTATCAATATGTAGAGGTAAGTTTACTCTTTCGATTAAGCCCTTACACATAGCCTAACTCGATTTGTACTGCAAGTTATAGATCCTCAAAGTCGGCCTCGTGAACTGCTCGAAGTTCGAATTTTTCCCGATTTCCCGAATTCGAATTCACCCAATTCGCACAACTCCGGTAAGTTTCCGATTAATTGCTCCGTTATGGTCATTCGAAATCTTGTTACCGGCCTAACCCATGTCTCAATTTAATCAATTACGTGTTAGATTAGGAGAATTGGTCAGATTAGTTTTCGAATCGAGTTTTGTATCCAATATGAACCCTAACTTCGAACTGAATTCGAAATCCATTGAATACTGCATTATAATTGGGGAAATCGATGTCATTAGAACCGGACTTCGATTTCGAAACCATAGGAACAAGAATCACTCAATTTCGTTCTGTAGATTGTGAGAAAATCGTGATTTAGTACTCGGGCTAGGTTCTGTTTTCGCTGATGAACTCAGCGTTCAGGGGCCGTCCGATCTCGTTTTAAAAGATTGGACGGCCGAGATTAAAACGTTTCAGAATTTGGTTATTTGAGCTTTTATTAATTCCAGTAAATAACCCTAACTTGTTGAGCTAATTTACATACCTTCCCGAATGTGTTTTGACTTGAAATTTTAACCATAGATTCCTTATTTAATCTAGTTTATTTTTATGTAAATTATTATGGTTTTGGAGTTTTTAAACATAAGTTATGATTTTTGCAAGTTACGGGTTTTCTGGAATTATTTGGCTAAATTAAAAAGATATTTTTATGAAATAAAAATTTTATAATATGTCTAAAATGTTATAGTTACTGTATATTAAATTTGGGAATTTTCGGGCAATGGTAAAAGGTTTTAAAAATTGTGTTTATGAGTTTTTCATAAGAATAACTTATAATATAAGGTTTTTAATGTAACCAAAAATTAAAGTATGGTTTGTTAATTAACTTTTATGCTGGGGAAAATAAGGGAAACTAAATTAACATTTTATAACAGTAAGTTTATAAATGTTTTGGTATTAGCTTTTAAGAGAAGTGAAATTATTTACATATATGTATATATACTTATTTAAGTGGAAACTTATGTAAATCAAGGAATTTAATTATTTTACATTTTATTTATTATATTAAATGGGAGTTAATATTTTTAATTAAAACTAAGGGAAATATGAATATATATATATATTTACATATATATAAAAAGGAGTAAAGTAGTAACTTAGGGTAAAACAGGAAGCTAGTAAATTAACACTTATAAAACTAAATATTATAAGAGCTAGTATCCTAAGATATAGTTAAAGGAAATACTTTTTGAAACATACATGGAATGCAGTTAAAGGTGGTAGTAATAAGATAGTTTAAATATAATAAGTTACATAGGGGATGTCTTAGTTAAATGCTAATACCGGTATACTTATATTTATAAAATAAATAAGGGAAACATTTTATTTGTTAAACCATATGTCGGTTATGTTATGCCTAGAAGTTATTAAACATAAATAAATACAATAAATTTCCTAAAAATGTTATGGATAAATCTTAATACATAAAGACATATATATATAAATATATATGTATATAAATACATTAAAACAGGTGGGGGAAATAATATTCCTTGTGATAGTTATAATAAGTAGAAAATATATATATGTTAAACCTTAGGTTTTAATCGGTGTGTGATTAAATAGTCATTATTAACTTAAGGGTTTAAATATACAACATAAACGTAACACGGTCTTGGGCTACCTACTAAGCCCAAGTCTATGAACTCCAAAAGCCCACTTAAACAACTCAGAGAGAGTTTGGGCCACTCTCAGGAGTAAATTCTAAATCGATCTATACTAAACAAAATGGGCCTAGTAAAGGATTTAGTTGACAAGTCAAGCCTGAATCTTTGTGAGGGAACTATGGTAAACCTGGAACAATTAATCAGTAAGAAAAGAAGGTTGTTTAGTTTATAAGTCCCTTAATTAATCGACACTTGGAATACCTTAATTATAGGTTACTATTGGGGAATCACTTATTCGAGTTATTTACTGTTCTGCACATACCAGGTACGATTTCTCGTACTCCGATATTTTTGCTGATTGACTTGTGGAATGTTTGGAAAACGCTAACTGAGTTTAAGAGGAATTTCTAAAAGGAATTGGTTGTGTGACTAACTCAGCTTGTGTGACTAACTGAGCCTTGAATGTGAAACTTACATGGGTATTGGTTCCTTCTATTTGGTTACCCCGTTAGACATTGACTGCTTAGGGTTTACGCTTCTGCACTCTGTAGGACTGAGTGTTTTGGTATTGCTCTGGGTAGTTAGTGATCTAGTGGGAATTTGGAAAAGGTCAATCATGGAATTCTTCTTTTGACTCTGGATATCATTTCATCCATGAGCTGGTTCTGGAGGTTTCGACGTGCGCGCGTCTTCAATGGTAACAGTGAGGGGCTGTATATCCCCTGTCCCAAAAAGGGACGTGATAGACAGTGAGGGGCTGTATATCCCCTGTCCCAAAAAGGGACGTGATAGACAGTGAGGGGCTGTATATCCCCTGTCCTAAAAAGACGTACTTGGCGGTAGGGGCCATCTCTCCCAGTTGAATTATTCCATTCTTGAGTTATTGGTTCTTGGATCTATCTTTTCATTCCTAGTCCTTTGTGACTATCTGAGTCTTTCTACTCCTAACGGAATTGGGTTTAACTAAGGCAATGGATGTTCACTAACACATGATGTGGTTTTGTTTCACTAACTATACATTTCTGTTATTAACCTTTATTCTTATCTTGTTATCTTGATTTAGTGATTTGTGAAATGCCTTGTTCCTCTGTGTGATTTAAGTGATTGTTTTCCTGCTATTAATTATTTAAGAGTTGTATCATGAGTTTGTTTTTGGAGGATCATACCAGTTCCATTCCAGGGAACTGACCCACCCCTCTTGGGGTGGGCTGCTTGGTTTTATCTTGTAGGTACGAGTTATTTTACAGGTGGCCACGAAGAGAAAGAGTGATTGGGATGGGATTAGGCTTTGAGAGTTTGTGTGTTAATTTCTGTTTTAATTCTGTTAAGTTTTCTCGAGGTTCAGGCCATGACAGTTGTAATTATTAAGTTGTATTTTGGTGAGGTTTGGTACCGGGTGTTTGGAACCCGATGGTCTGTACACCTTTAGTATTTTATTTCCGCTATAAATATGTTAAATAGGGGCGTTACAGAGAAGATATAGTCATTGTATCTTGGAGGAATCCTATGTTCTCGAGTTGATCTTCTAAGGTCTGCGGTTTGGGTGTGGTGCCTTTAAGTGGTGGTAGTTTCTTCTTGGATGGTGGTATTTGATTCTTCTCTTGCCTCAGAAAGCTGAGACATACAAGAATCATCTTCCACTATTTGATTGGAAGGGGAGGAAAACATGTCTGAGTTGTTTTGGTCTTTGTCTAGTGCGTCGATCCACTCTTTGCCTTTTAAGGGGTAAATGTTTTCAAAGAAGGTAATGTCTCGTGTTACCTTTAGATCTCTTTCTTTTAATGTCAGGACTTTGCAACCTTTTGTGTTATTGGGGTTCCCGACATATATCCCAACTGACACTCTTAAATCTAGTTTTCCTTTGCTTGGGTTAACGTTGGTTATATAACAGAGGCATCCAAAGCTTTTGATTTCATTGAATTCGGGTTTCTTTCCATAGAGTTTTTCGAAGGGAGTTAAGTTATCAATGGGCTTGTTTGGCATTCTATTTATTAGGTAAGTAGCATGCTCTACACAGAAATTGAAATACCCCGAGCTTAATTATAGCGATTTAAATTATTCTAATATGATATTTAACGGCCTAATAGTGCCTAAGTATATTTGGGTAAGGAAAATAAATCCAAAAAAATGAGGAAACGCTTAAAAAGCGAAAAACGCTAAAATAAGTGTTATATAACCATAGGAGGTACGAGACCTCGGTTAGAGTATTATGTGGATTCCTAAGGCTTATCATGCCTAATTAATATACGGGAACGATTTCCGAAGAAAACGGATCCAAATAATGTG
>CM041778.1:2992384-3000619 GCA_023374045.1 Limonium bicolor
AAACATGAAAGTCCACTCACCCGCATTCCCAACTATCAGGCGACAAGACTATATTCATTTTCTTATCACCCATAACTTCCTGGTAACTTGCGCGCCATAGTCATGCTCAAATTCCATTGGAACTTACAGCAACAGATTTTTTTTTAACCTCTGAGTCATATCCTTCTACCTCTACCGATACTTAATGCTCCATCCTATCCTTCTTCTCCTCGCTTGCATGCCCGCGCCAACGGCAAGCCAAGAATACCCACTGCTACACTTACGTGAAGGTTAGCTAAGCCTCTTGACTGTTCTTCTACTTTCTTGATTCCTTCTTCCTCCGACCCTAAGCTCTAACTACGGTATATAAATCTCCATCTTTGAAGCAGTAGATCAAGTACCTGTCTACCCTTTTGCATTGCCCGGTTGGGGTGTTTCAGAACCACTTTGACAAACCAGCAAGGTAAGAAAGGAAAAGGGTATGCTACTGCAACTTCCTTCATTCTCCATTCTCATGTTCAGAAGCTGTAACCTGTAACATCTCCCTCTGTCTTCTCCCTTTTTAGTGTATTACATCCCCTTGGTGAAATCATTCTGGGATCGAACAAAAAAATCCCCAGCCAACTAGTCTCTGATCAAGGTAAGAAGAGCTACCAAAGAAAAAGATCTAAGCTTCTCTATACTGATTACCGAAACTAGAGCAGGTAACAACTGGATATAACATGTGGGTTTCTGTCCAGCTGAAAGGAAATACTGGAGAGCTCACATCGTGCCAAGAACTACCAGGGGAAACAACCAAGATAAGGAGATGCGCCATTCTTGAATAAACTCTATAACCAGAAACTAAACCAACTGTCAAGTTCAGTGGTAACAACCGAGTCTGTAACTTTCTGTTTCTGTTTATGAACCTCTCAAAACACAGTGTAAGGATAATGTGGAGTCAAGAATATATTTAAAACATTATGGAGGCACTTGTCTAGCCACCAATACATTGAGAGCTCTTTAAAAGAAAGAAAAACTAAACTGATCCATCGGCTGATAGGAAAAAAAACAGAAGAATCTATAATAGTTTCCATTTTTTTTTCCAGTTATGCTCAGTTTCTGTATAACAACTTTCTGAGGCTGAGTTCTTGTTGTTTTGAGTAGTCTTGAGTTGTTAATACATTTATAATCCTATAATACACCTGACTAAGTCTCTATACGTGAGGGTGTTGAAGAAAAGAAATAAAAACAGATCATAACTAGGGAAAGGAAAACAAAATAGGAGACAGATGTAGCAGTTATTGCCTTCTGTTTCTGGTGTAACTTTCAACTACCGTGAAGCCTGTCTGTGTGCTTACATTTCAGAATTAGAGTGAGGGTAGTAGGGGTCAGATAGAAACTTAAAACCCAGTAAAACACATAACTACGCAGGTTAGTAATGAAGGGAAACTGAAAAGAAAACCAGGATTTAAGAATTCTCAGAAAACCAAAAGAAGTTATCAGGTTTGATGTTTCAGTTAGTCCTAAGATTTTTGTATTTCTGTATAACTGGCTTATGTTGTGTGTGTTAATGAACCCAAACAGTTTCTAACACACCTAAGTAAGGGTAAGAACATCTTGAAGAAATTGAAACCCAACCTGTTGCACAACCGTGGAACAAGAAGAAGGGAAATATAAGTACTAGTTTCTGTTTCTGGAAATTTCAGTTCCAGTATCAACATTTCAGTAACACTAGCCAAGCTGCTTTGGTAAGTCTATAAACTTAAGACACAATTGAATAACTAGACAGAAGTAGAAACCAGTTAGTAGGTCGGGACTAAAGTGTGGAAAACAGAAAAGAAATAAATAAGAGAACTAATCTGTTTAGAATTCAAATTCTGAGATTCTAACTTTCCTGTATCACAACCTTTAGGAGATTAAACGAGGTGATGGGGAATCTGTTTTGAGAAGAGTAGATAACTAAAAAACTAAGGAACTAGGAATCAGATGAATGTAACAGAGAAGAAAACATGTAACAGTTTCTGTCTGTCTGTTTGTTTATCAGTTTCAGACTTTCAGGATTTCTGTTGTGTAAGTAGTCTTGGTAACTCTAACTCAGTGTCTTGGATTGTTTAAGATTAAAACTATACTAAGACTCCTAACTAAGAGTAAATAAACTGGGAAAAAATTCAGGAACCAGGTGGCACGTTAAAGAGAGAATTAACCAGTTTCACACTTTATGTTCTTCTGTAACAACATGGCCTGGTTTCTGTGTGGAGAATTTTTCAGAGAAGTGTCCTGAATGATGATAGATCTGTCATGAAGTTAAAACCAGAGTAGACAATTAGCCAATTGAATAAACAATTCGTGAGAAGGAAGGATGTTAAAGGAGTGAACACAGAAAAGAAACAGAAGGAAAATGAAACACCAGTTTTGACTTCAGCTTTGTTTCAATTCTCAGTTTCTTGCCAGTTCAGTGTCTGGCTATTTCTATGTCTGTAACAGGTTGTTTTGGGTTTAGTTTGGGTTTAGAAACCTGATAGCACACCTACCTAATTGGGACAACAGTTTGGAGAGGACTAAGAGTCAAACGCGTGAACTAACAGAGAGGAAGGAAATGAAAAAAAAAACTGCATCTGTTTCAGGTTTCTGTCTGCAGTCTGGTTTCTGTTTTTAATTGCAGTCTCAGGAACTTCCTGTCTCTGTATAACTAGGCTGTAGGGAGTGTAAGCGAATGGCATTGAGTGATTAAAGAGCTTTGAACCTATCTAATTCATGTAACTGATATGTAAGCATTTTGGGGAACTGATTTATAACCAGAAAGGGGAGTTTAAAGAAGATCTATATAGAATTGGTACTTACAGTTCCTACAGATTTAGGTTTCTGTTGGATGAGTTGTAGAGATGTTAGTTTCATTGTTTTGAGTGGTCTTTAAGCTCAAATCATTCCTAACAAAACCATCTAGTAGTGTAGAAGCTTTGAGAAGTTTGGAAACCGATCAGAAAACTAAGCAAAAACTTGAAGAAGAGATACATAAACAATGTTTTCAGTAATCTGGAACTAAACTGCCTCTGTATATGAGTAAGACATGTTATTTAAAAATGTTGGAGAGAGTTAATAATGAACTCAAAATACCCTAGGAGAGTGGATTAGACTGATACATTCATTGGGAATTTTGGAAACCAACTTAATGACCAAACAGAAACAAAAAAATTGCACCGGCTTGATCTCTAGATTTCTGATATCATGTTCCTCTGTATAATTGAATTACAGTGGGGGGGTTAAGTTGTGATACAGTCTTAAGTTTTATAATCTATAATAAATATGGTGAGATGGTGATTTTGAGATGAGAAAGAAATGGAATCTGACATGTATATATATTACCGGTAACTAGTGCAAGATGTTGTCAAACCTTGGGTTATATTTTACTACAAGGTTCTGATGTTACAACATTAGCTACTTATAACATGTTATAGGTTAGGAGGTTATATTAGGATTAAGGAGAACTATGTAATAAGGAAACTCAAATACATCAAAAGTGTATACCATTTTCAGAACATACATAAAACTACCGAAACCATATGTTATAAGTCTAAAGACATATAAAACATTATACTATATAGCATCATGAAATGAATGTAACACAAAATGATACTATGTGGTCAAGAATATAATTATTCAAACTACTATGTTAAACGCATACATATAATATATATAAACACGTATCAAGAGATAAAGATATACACTATAGTTTACACCGACATAAAATACTAAGGTTAGAATATGACTTTGGTATGATAACTAAACCCCGAGTGAAGTATCATAAGTGTACAACGTAAGGTTTCATACTCTATTGTAAATCGAATATTAACTCACACGACGTGTAAGGGGTTTCAAAATAATGGTACTTTAACTAGTAACAATTGTAAAATCCGGGGGCATAGTACTGGGATTTCAAACGTTATTTGGAAATACCGAATTGTACTGTCATGTGGATTGACGCTTAGCGTTCCTTGTATTTCTAGATCGCACTTCCGATGTACGCGCTCGAAAGCTCTAGTGGTCTGCACTGCGCGAACCTAGACACGGTGTACGGTATGTAAAGGAGTTTGATCCGAGTTGTCCTGAGGAATTCCTCGGGCTCGAATTTGTTTGATAACATGTATGATTATGTGTGATGGATATGTGTTTACTGTATTACTTATTTATGCACGAACTAATATTGTGTCGACTATAGATCGGCTTATATAAAACTACATATACGAGTTGTGTGACTGTGATTACCGTTGCCTGACCTAATACACTAAGTATTACAAGTATGTAGTTATAACCTAAGTAAAACACTTAGGAACGGGACACGACATTGTCGGTCCCTAGAGCTTCGACTCAAACATAAATACTACCTAGAATCACTCTAGGCATGCGTAAGACCCACAGGGCAGCCAACAAATAAGTGATGTTCTCCATATTTAAAACTGTAACTAAATTACTAAATAACGAAGTTAACAGTGGAGTGTGAATGGAAGTGATGTGAACCTTAATCCAAACAGTCATTGGCTGCTGGTCACACGTAGAGATCTCTTGGGATAACCTGTGTCGGGTTTTCCCTAGTTAATCCTGAACGAACCTAGATAGATCATCAGGCGGAGTGTGCTACCGTTGGCACCAGGCCCTTGGCCACCTAAATGGACGCCTTTACAAAGGCAAAGTGAAATAGCCCAGAGTCTTCGGATGATTAGGGCAGTGAGCACCTTGTGTGTACGTGGGACTACTGTCCAAGTGAATATATTCGGGTTGTCCTAACTGACACCCGACAGTGCTAACCAATCAAAGATATGTGAGGACCCGGGGGGCCGAGAGTTGTAACACGTGATGATGTGAAACTAAGAACAGCGAGTAACTTATCGATGCTATTGTATTGTATGATGTGCTGTTGTTCTGTGTATACCTGTGATGATTGTTACATGCTTGATTATGTTTTACAGTTTCCTGCTATACTCTGTAAAACGATGTTGCATGTAACGAACCTAATAAAAAGACGGTTAATACGACCTAATTGACCATTAGGGTCCAGACTCGGCATACTCAGGTTTATCGCCGAGCCTTTATGGCTTTATGCAGGTTGATGATCACGAACAAAGCCGGAGTGCGGGGCCGGGTAGTTAGGATGTTGTGGATTTTGGATTTACCGTACGTACCTTGTTATGTATTAAGTTTTTTCACTGAAATTGGTTGTAAGCTATGGAGTATGTCTAGACGCTCACTGTAGTTGTGCTTTTGAGACTTAGATAGACGTGTAGGCGGTATCTCGTTGTCACCGCGGATTGTATTATTATGTTTTCATTTTGTTAAGTTGTTGTATTGCTACATCACTCGTATGGGCGAGGGATGGCAAGTAACACCCATGTGAGTTCTATTATTGTCATTTCTTCCGCTGTGAGACGCATTTACTTTCTGTTCACGTGAGTGATTATTACGTCATTGTTGAGAGGGGTGTTACAAAAAGTGGTATCAGAGCAGAGTACCGCTCTGATGACGAGATACTAGGAATTAAACAGTGAGCTTAGGATTTGGGAAACCGGGGTACGTCTGTGAGGTACGAGACAACTTATTTAGTGAACTTAAGTAAAGATTCCACACTATGCGTATACATATTTAGCCTCTAAGGCAATTTAATATCCTCTGTGTGTGTTGACGGTATATTTACCTAATTATAATACGACAGTCTGTACAGTAGATGGCTGGTAGACCTAGAGGCCGTGGAGCCGGCAGAGGGGCCGGTGGCGACACCGGTATCCCAGGCGTTAATGAAGCAGTTGCTGCCATACTTACCCACATTGGAGGCGCTATACCCCACCCACCGCAGCCCCGTGCGATGAATTGCCTGAAGGCGGTGTCTGAGACACGACCACCGACCTACTCAGGGGAGCCGGACCCCATTGCCTTGGAGCGCTACATCGTGGAGCATGAAAAGGCCTTCGAGGCCTTGCGAGTGCCAGGAGATCAGAAAGTTACAATTGCTGCCTTCAATTTGAAGAACGCAGCCAGTACCTGGTGGAGACTTGTGAAGGACCAGCACTTAGTGACACCCGACTTCTCATGGGCTATGTTCATGGAGATCTTGCGAGGGAAGTACTACCCTGCTCACCTCAAGCAGAAGAAGCGTCGGGAGTTTGAGACGCTGACCCAGGGGAGTCTGTCCGTGGACGAGTACTACGCTCGTTTCATCGGTCTTCTTGACTTCATCCTCGGAGTCGACTGCTCTGAGACCGTTAAGGTCGAGAAGTTCCAGGGGGTCTTTTATTCCATATCCAGGCAGCCATGGGCGCCACACTCTATACCACCATACAGGTAAAAATCTAAACACCGTTAATTCTTATTAATGTTCTACATATCCAATTACAGTGAATGTGTGAAGAATCACCAATTTAAATTCCAGGAATGCTACGATGCTGCCTCGAGGATGGAGCTGATGCTCCAGACTCGGGATGAGACTCTGGGCCAGAAGAAAAGGAAGAAGTCCGAGAAGGAGTCTGAGGACGGGGGAATGAACCGAGGCGAGGGCTCAAAGAAGGGAAAGTAAGGAAATATTTTCATTTATTGATTTAATCATTAGTTGATTATCATGTGTACTGACCTCAAATCTGTTTGACAGAGGCTTCTTCAAAAAGAAGGGAAAACAGGGGCAGCAGAGTCAGCAGGGTTTCAAGGGGAAAGATTCTGTACCAAGACTGACCGGCCCACCCATCGATGCCCAGCCACTCATATCGGCACCTCCCAGGGGTGAGAATACCCTCCTCACAATTTTAGTTGTCAAACTGTTCGTTAATCCAAATAATGTACATGACTCGTGTTAACCTAAATTACGGTTGCAACAGGCACCGGCAGACCCCAGCGCCATTACTACTGTAAGCGCTGTGGGAAGGACCACCCAGGGGAGGACTGCAGCGGCAACAAGGTGGAATGCCGATACTATAGGAAGATGAGGCACCGCGACTTTGAATGTTACTCCAACCCAGACGGCCGGACTTACCAGGGGACGAAGACTGCTCAGAAGCCCACTGTTGGAGGATCAGGAGCGCCACGAAGTGGCCAAGGGGGCCAGACGTCCACCGACATGCGTTTTCAGAAGGGAAAAGGAGTCGACCAGGGACGCTCCACCCTTAATTCAGCGGGAACCTCAGGCGCTGAGGCGGGCACCCAGCGCACTACAGATAATTCTAATACCCGACTGTTAATGTATGAACCATGATGTGTGTAAAACGCTTGAAAGCATGACCCATGTATGTGTGTTACGACCTTAAGTAATAACTTACGTTAGGAAAACTTCCACATCTTAGGTAGTTTCGGCATTTGCTACCCCCTATCTACGAGACCGAGATCGCCAAGACCCGTAGCCGAAAGACGGGAACATCCAAGAGAGAATAGTCAAGTCATCCGACCAGGCATGATTCTGCTTAGAGAATTCCTAACCTTAGACGAGCAAACAGACATCATAGAAGAGTGTAGAGCCTTGGGTAGAGAACTAGGTGGGTTTTGCATTCCGGGTTTTACGAGCGGTTCGAAAATGAGGCTAAACATGATGTGCCTAGGCAGGGATTGGGATCCACAGACTAGGACATACCAGGAAGTGAGGAAACTAGATGGGGTGAGAGTGCCTAGGATACCCAAGAGATTCAAGACCTTAGCATGGAAGGCGGTGGAGACCGCACAGCAGCTTGAAGACGAACCAGTACCCGGCATTGATGCCGACGTTTGCATGGTAAACTTCTACGAACAAAATGGGCGACTGGGACTACACCAGGACCTGGATGAGACACCCGAGTCCATTGCAAAGGGTATTCCCGTAGTGTCGTTCTCCATTGGTGATGAAGCATAATTCTTGTATGGTGACCAAAAGAGAATGGATCTAGCTAAGAAGCTAGTCCTCATATCTGGAGATGTTTTGGTATTCGGTGGAGATTCGAGATTAGTGTATCACGGAATCAAGCGGATTAAGTTAAACACCGCACCACCAGCTTTAGTAAACACTACCCACATCAAACCGGGACGTTTAAACTTGACCTTAAGAGAGTATTGATGTAATGTTGTGAGCCTCTAGCTTGTATGCAAGTATAATGTAATGATTTATGAAATAAATAAAAGTGGAGTTTCAAAGTTTTCAAACAATTGTTATCAGTCTTATCCTCATGCGACTCGTTAATCCAGGCCACGAATCTGAGAAAGAAGCAAACCTCAACATTCTGAATACGGCACAAGCCAAAGAGATTGGCAACGTCATCACTGGTAAGGATA
>CM041778.1:3001119-3028571 GCA_023374045.1 Limonium bicolor
GCCACTATCAAATTTTATTCGAGATTACAAAACAAGAATGGTCCGGGACTTCAGGTAGGAGCATAGTCCCGGACCACCCTTAAAATTAATTTGAGAGTTCTGCTGAGTGTTGGTCCGGGACTATGGACCCGGACAAGGTCCCGGACCAACACCAATTTTTAATAATAAGTTCTTTGAATGGAGTTTAAGTTAAGGAATTGAATGCGGATGTTTATATAAGATGATTAGGATTTAATTAATGATAATTAAGGGTCATTAGGAGTGTAAACAAGCTAGAGTAGTAATGTGAAGTAAGTATGTAATGAGAATGAACTTGTATAACCATGAACTAGTAAGTATGAACCGGGAAACTTTAGGAACGTAATAAGTAAGGTTAATTATAGTTAATTAACCACTCGATCACATGTATGTTATAGGACTTGAATTGTGAACACCGAAGGAAAGTCAGTTGCAAGTACAACGGTGAACGGTATGATTTCCTCATGCTCTGTATCCTAACCTGGTTACCCCGATTTGTGTGCTTATTTGATCACCTAAATAAGATAAATGCACGAATCGGATTTTATTGCACTTACTTGTGCTTGTTTTATATTGTTCTTGTTATACTGCCTTGAACATTTAGTTTGTATAATACATGAAATGGATGGATGAGAATGAGGTGTATGCGTATCTTGTGGTGTACTTGTGTAATGTATTATTCCTTGGTATGGACGTGATGACTTCTACTAATTCCTAACCACCTAACTCCTAACTTGAGTATTGAGTAAAATGGAATGAGTAGAAGTCCGATATAGTTTCGGCCACGCGTGAGGAGGAGGAGACACAAGAGGTTGGATCCGAATCCTGGCTTAAATCTTTTCCGCGGCCCAAATCCCTTAAATGGGTAGCATCCCAGATTAGTGAGCCACCTAAAGCCTGGTGGTGGGACGGTGTAGTCCCTGCCCAGAGGTCACACTGACTTAACTTGAGTAAGTAAGTAAGTAAAGTATTGTATGAGTAACGGTCTTGGCTAGTGTAAGTCAATGACATCGAGTAAAAGAGTAATGTACGCCCGATTAACCCGGGTGTGAAAAGAACCTAACAAGTACTGTGTATGTATTGGAGAAGTGTATCTCCGGACCGGTAAGTATGAATGGTTGACTTATGATGTCTTCCTTGTATGCAAGGAATGTATGTATGCCTTATGACATGAATGTATTGTACTGTGTAAGAGCATGTATGTATGTATGAATAAAATGAACAACATGTATTCGACCTAAGTAGTCGGCGTACCTTCGCTAGTACGCGGGGTATGCAGATTTCATATGCAGCGTAAGCTGAGCCCCTTGGGGCACTGTTTTTATTCTACAGGTACCCGAAGCTCATATGGTCGTGGTAAGAGGCCGCCTGCTACACTTGATAGCTAGGGTGTAATGTGTATAGAGTAATGGATTGTATACGGGCTCGTAGTCCCGCTGAATGGCCGGTGTGCCGAGTAGTATATGTAGTATATCATTTGTAAATAGAACTAGATAAACGAGAGTAGAGCATGTACTCATGGTAGGCTATAGAACTTGTAAGAATGGTAATGAGTATTGAAATGGTACCCTTATATTAGTACTCGGTATAGTTGAATTGTAATTGTAAATACTCGGTTTAGCATGAAATGGATATGAAGTATGTATTGTAAAGGTAAGTATTCGGTAATCCGGTCCATCAGACCGATGCGGTATGTATTGTATGCCTTGTTAGTCACGTGGGTGGCTAACGGCTTTGTCTCACCCACCGGATGTAAGTAATATTTCCACTGCGAAGGTAAGGTATATGAGGCAGTTAGTAGGTAATGGTGTAATTAGCGGTTGGGGTGTTACAGTATACCAGAGGTATGAGTGGGTAGAGATGAGCACGGTGAGCGCTAGAGCCTACGCGGGGGTTATCACGCGGGCGACAACGGTGTAAGGTATGTTGGATTGTGTGGTCTAAACCCCTGAGGGCTCCCTCGGGTGTGATAAGTGTCCAAATGAGCATGATTTATAGGTGTATTTCATATATAATATTAGCACTTTTCTTGCTCATTTCTCCACTTCGGTTAGTTTTCATCTAGTTTATGTTTTATTGTTTATCTCACAAATTTATTGGTTTAACATGAGGAAAACCAAGCTGAGAGTAAAGTAGACGAAGAGACGAACACATAGACGCAAACGGCTCAGAAAACGGAGTCCAAACGAAGAATCTGGAGCCGGTTGAAGGGTCCGGGACTTAAGTCCAGAACTAAGTCCCGGACCAGCATCTTAAAACAGGCCGAGAATAGATAGCCGTGGGTGGTCCGGGACTTAGGTCCCATACAAGGACCCGGACCACCCCTTTAAAATGGCCGAGGGATTTTGTAAGACAGGGTCCGGGACTTGAGTTATAAGCAAGGACCCGGACCAACAAATGAAGGCAACCGCCTCCTTTTGAGGCGGACTCTTGGGCGGTTCTTCAAGGCAACCGCCTCCTTTTGAGGCGGACTCTTGGGCGGTTCTTCAAGGCAACCGCCTTGTAATTAGGCGGACCAAGAGGCGGACGCGACTAATATCAGTCGCGCGCGACAGTTTTCTTCTTCCGCCGTCTGCAACTTGCCTCGCCGACCCTCTGCAACTCGTCCACTGTCTTCATTAAATGAGCCTCTTATCCATCTACTCCTCATCACGCGTGAGCTCTGTCCCCTGCGCAATCAAAGAGCAACAGTTAAACAAATTCGTACGGACCCTCTTCTCCTCTGCCTCTATATAAACCCACGGCCTCTGTTCAAATAAAATCAACTCCCTTCCTCACAATCCAAATCAGCAGACCACATAATCCCATCCAGTAAATAATCCTCCGTTACAGTTTCCACACCTACGATCCATTTCATTCTCTTATCTTCCCACTTCTCCATTTTATTTTCATTCAACAATTCCCCACGAAGCAGAAGCAGTAAAAAAAGAACAGAAGAAAAGGGAGCTGGAGCAGAAGCGAATCGCAGTCCAGTCTCCGCCGACAGTCTCCAAATTAATGGCTATTTCTGTTTCCTTTTTATTACTGTTAATGTCTAAGTGATTTTATTCGTATCCTAGGATGTGGGTTTGACCTTAAATAATTCAGACTTATTATTAATACCAAGTTTGCTTATAAATATTTGTTTTGTCTCTCTAAATTATTAAATGCTTAATAACTGATCATTTTTATGCATTTACGGTTTCTCTTATTTCAATGATTTTGTAAATCTGAGAATAGACCACAAAGAGAGATAAACGTTAGATATTATACTCCTTGATTAGCAGATAAAATCCATCGCTGTTATAAAAAGAATTCTCACTTAAAGCTAATTAATGATTTTAGACTTTTTCTGATTGTAAGAAGTTTAATGAATTAATTAAGAGCTGTCCTTATCTATGATTTAGAAAGGTCACAAGATAAATTCTTAACAGACAAATAAGAGCAAATTAGGATTATTAATTGTCTAAGTAATTTAGGAAATTCCCCCGCAATCCTAGGATACCTTTCTCCATCCATCCATTTATTTTATTTTACTGTTTTTATTATTTCTGTACTAATCCTAAAAACCAAGCTTGCCTCCGGCTAAACCCCAATTTACATTTTATGCATTTTTATTTGCCTTTTTGTACATTTACTAAACTGGATAATTAATCAGATAATTGCGAAGTCTCTGTGGATACGACCTTGTTGTACTACAAAGATTGGGTTCACTGCCCATAGTAAGCAAGATAGTTTAACTACTATTTTGCCCAACAGGGTGCGGACAAATTTTTGTGCTAAATGCTTAAGAAAAATATGCATGATGAAATTTGTGTTATATGCTCGACGACCAAATGTATTATTATTGTGCGCGTAAGTCTTTCAGACGCTATAGTACTTTATATCACGCGACTACGATACGAGCAAGGATGTTGAAACGCAATAAAGAACGACACTGTCAATAACACTCAAATTACCTAAGACTTAAACTTAGGAAGAAAGGTTCGATATTACCGACCTTAGAGCATTGGCGCAGAACATGAATATAACCTAGATCTCTCTTAGGTATGTGTAAGACCTTACGAGGCATCGAATAAATACAAATGTATTCTCCAAGGAACTCACAACTAATAATGATGAGTCGGTTAAAACACTTAACTACGGAGAAATGATGAATGATAAGGTGGTATGGTATATGTACGGGGAATCCTGGTCTGCATCCGTTCCAGTAGGTTGCGCAGTGTGATCACCAGAGAGGTTCCGAGTGTGGAACCTCTCGTTTTAGAAATCCAATTGATCGTCTTAGATCGGTTGGCAGAGGGTGCTGCTGTTTGGCACAAGGCTACGACCATATGGACGTCTCTCTCTCGAGACACAGGGAAGCCCAATGGTCTATGATCATTGGCAATAGGACTACTGTCCAATCAAAATAAAATTTGGTGAGGTTAATAGGAATTTGTCCATTTAACGAGACACCCACAAGATAATAAGAGAGTTGGTGGAAGCGGGGCTTCCAGTGTTGGTGGTAAATATGAGAGTGCGACTTTCGACTCGACGATTTAATCCTTGCTTAAGGATTAAAATGGATTACTTAGTATTTAAATGTTATATGGCGGTTGATGGATTGTGACTATCTTGTATGAACTGTTGGGTGTTTACATTCCCGCATTTATAGTCTTTATTTCTCGCTTGTAAACCGGAACATCATGTAAATTGGATGGCATGTTAAGATGGTTAATTAACCTAAGTAACCTAAAGGGGACTAAGATAACACGGTTTAACATACTCGGACAAGCGCTGAGCCCTCCATGGGCACCGACATTTTATTTGCAGGTGATTGACGCGACGACGGAGCGCGGATTTTAGGATTTAAATTATTTTGGTTTCGGCTGTAGGTGTCGCCGAATTGAATTATAATGTTTTTGAATTTTCATAGGCGTTGGTGGCATTGTACTAAATATGCCAATTCACGAATGTTATAAATTCATACTTAGACGCTCAATAGTTCCTGGGAAGGTACTGGAATTTACTTTTGGTCAATGGCGTGTTAAGTAGTTGGTAAATGGTTATGGTTGGATTAGTCTCGATCATCACTGCGGATGGTTGTTTAAGTCATTGGAAATGATGGTTGTGACACCCGCCTAGTTAGTGAGTGCTTCCGCTACGATCATAACGTCTCTAATTTATGTTGCGATTACACGGTAATTACGGTGAAGATTAGGACTAATAGACGGGGTGTTACATATATACAGAAAAATCATCCATGAATACCTCTGTGCTATGTTCAATGAAATCTGTAAATATGGCTTGCATACAGTGCTGGAAGTGTTATACCCAAAATTTTGACCCCCTGGTTAAGGTCTACGAGGTTGTGAGAGCCATCTCCATCAAACAGTAAGAGACTCCGGCCCGATCGGCGTGTTCCAGGGCCAGAGGAGCAGTTTTGTCGTTGTCAGGGGCGTTTTCGTAATTTTTAAGGCTTCTGAGTTCTCCTATAGGCTTTCTCTCTCCTCCAAAGGGTGCCCAAATCAGCTCGAAATGCTTTGATATTTTAACCCATGATAGAGGATGACATTTTAAGCATAATGGCGTTGGAATTTTGATTTTTCGAATTTCCAATAATTTTCTAGCAATTTCTGATTGAATCTGACGAGAAATTCAATTTAAAAATGCTCCAGCATTTAAAAAATTCGTTTCCACCTCAGAAAATTCATAATATCCATTCTTGACATGTGGTTAACCTAAGTGCGCGAGCTTGTTACGAGTTGTTTTAACCTAAGTGCGCGAGCTTCTGTTTTTTTTTGTTTTTAACATTTTTTGACAGAGAATTAAAGTGAAATTAAAAGCTACATAAGCTAGGGTTTCGGAGGCAGAATTAGGTCAAATTTTGCTTACGTCCGTAGCCACGGACCAAACGTCCGAGACCACGGACCCCAGTTAACCTAAATATACAGAAAAGTCAAAATTAAAGGAAAACAAAAATTTGCAAGGTCCGGGGCCACGGACAGGATGTCCGTGGGCCCGGACATTATTAGAAAAACCTAAATTTTGAATTTTTAAAATCCCGCCGCCGTCCGTGGGTGTCCGTGGTCTCGGACAACGCGTCCGAGGTCCCGGACCATAGGTCCGAGGTCACGGACCACCCACGGACAGGGGTTTTCAGAAGGTTCCCGAGGGTGTTTTGAGCTCAAGTTTTATGGGTGTGTAGCCTGAAAGATGTACAAGACGTTAGTGATTGAAAGTTTTCAATTTGAATTCGAATTAAGCACGAAACTTAGCAAACAAGTTATCTGACAGAGGCTTAAATAAACAGCAATACAGAAGCCTACGAAGGTTAGTTTGAGCCCAAATTTTGAGGCAAGACAGATAATACCGTGGTGAATCAGGGAAGTGGAGTTTCCACCTGTTTTACCTTCGGATTCACAACGTTTCTCACACCGGGACTCGTCGAGTGCTCCGTTGATGGCAGACCCGAGAGGATTTCGACCCAAGCTTCTGGTTGTTGGTTGTTCTTGCTGTTCTTCACGTTTTAGAGGTGTTTTTGTGAGGTTTTGATGATTATTGGTGCTTTGGGGATTGGAAAACGTGTTTAGATGGTGATTTCGGGGGATTTTCAGTATGATTTGGGTGGGGGTGTTGGAAAACGTGAGAGAGAGAGAGGAGGCCGTGTTTTCTGACTCTCTAGGGTTCTTCAGCATGTGAGGTTCTGATTTTATCCAAAAACCTATCCCCTTATATAGACTTTCTTAAAGATAAAGAGAATCTAGTAAAAGTAAGATTTTTCGATATTTTAACTGAGTAACTTCCCAAAGGAATTTTGCTATGAAATTTTAACCACATGTCAAGAATGGATATTATGAATTTTCTGAGGTGGAAACGAATTTTTTAAATGCTGGAGCATTTTTAAATTGAATTTCTCGTCAGATTCAATCAGAAATTGCTAGAAAATTATTGGAAATTCGAAAAATCAAAATTCCAACGCCATTATGCTTAAAATGTCATCCTCTATCATGGGTTAAAATATCAAAGCATTTCGAGCTGATTTGGGCACCCTTTGGAGGAGAGAGAAAGCCTATAGGAGAACTCAGAAGCCTTAAAAATTACGAAAACGCCCCTGACAACGACAAAACTGCTCCTCTGGCCCTGGAACACGCCGATCGGGCCGGAGTCTCTTACTGTTTGATGGAGATGGCTCTCACAACCTCGTAGACCTTAACCAGGGGGTCAAAATTTTGGGTATAACAGATTGCCCCCCGTCAACTGGACTTTGTAACGAATGTGAAAAGTCTGGTTGATGCTTGAGTGGTGCCCCAAAATTTTGGACTCCACAGAATCCTCCACGTTGTGTGAAACCGGGTTAACGATGCCCAGCAATTCGGAGGCGCTGACTTCCTAAGCTACAAAGCATTGTCGAGCTTTTCTAAGGCGCTGACTACCTAGAGGTAATAATGAGGTAATGTCAGACTATTCTAAGGTGCCGACTACCTATAAGGATGATACAATGTCAAGCTATTCTAAGGTGTTGACTACCTAAAATGATGATATGCTGTCGAGCTATTCTAAGGCGCTGACTACCTAAGCTACAAAACATTGTCGAGCTATTCTAAGGCGCTGACTTCCTAAAGGTAATAGTGAAGTAATGTCAGACTATTCTAAGGTGCCGACTACCTATAAGGATGATACGATGTCAAGCTATTCTAAGGCGTTGACTACCTGAAATGATGACATGCTGTCGAGCTATTCTAAGGCGCTGACTACCTAAAGTGATGAAAATGATGTCAAGCTATTCTAAGGCGCTGACTACCTAAAGTGATGAAAATGATGTCAAGCTATTCTAAGGCGCTGACTACCTAAAGTGATGAAAATGCAAGAATGCTGAAATGCTAATGATGCAAATGATGCTGATGCTGATGATAATGCCGATGATGTTGATGATGCCGATGATGCTGATGATGCTCGGATGCTTCAGGGGGACCGAAACCCGTGCCGATGCTCCTGGCTGGACCCAATGTGGACTTATTGCCATCGCCCCCCAAGCCGGTGTGCAGGGATAACTCCTGGTAAAAACCCTGGGGACTTATTGCCTTTGCCCACCATTCGTTGATCCCAAAAATAAGTTGACATCGCAAAAGGAGGATTTATTGCCATCACCTCGCCAACTTTCTGTCGCCAGGTCTTGTGACGCGCCTGGGTAATGCAGCTAGGTCTTATGACGAGCCCATATGAATGAGATGAATGCAATGTGTTTGATGAAAGTGGGTAAGCTAAGAGGTAATGCTAGGTCTTACTACGAGCCTAAGGGAATGCAACTAGGTCTTATGACGAGCCTAAAGGTTGGATCTAGGTCTTATGACGAGCCTAAAGGATGGTTCTAGGTCTTATGACGAGCCTAAAGGTTGGATCTAGGTCTTATGACGAGCCTAAGGAATGCAACTAGGTCTTATGACGAGCCTAAGGAATGCAACTAGGTCTTATGACGAGCCTAAGGAATGCAACTAGGTCTTATGACGAGCCTAAAGGTTGGATCTAAGTGAAAGTGAGCCGAGTGTATGGTGGGTCCAAAAGGATGTAGAAGGATTAGGGTTTATGTCAAACCTAGAGAAGGTAGGGCTCATGATGGGCCTGAGTGTGAAGGTAAGGCTCAAGGCGGGCCTGCGGGTGTTTGAGTGTGAAGGTAGGGCTTAGGACGGGCCTGCGGATGTTTGAGTGTGAAGGTAGGGCTTAGGACGGGCCTGAGGAAATTTGATGTGGAGGTAGGGCTTAGGACGGGCCTGAGGAAATTTGATGTGGAGGTAGGGCTTAGGACGGGCCTGAGGAAATTTGATGTGGAGGTAGGGCTCAAGACGGGCCTGTGTGATATGAAGAGGGTTTGACCCTTTGGGTTTTGGATTTTTGGGACTCAATCGGTGTCTTTGTTGCAATTGTTGGGACCAACAATTGCCCCCAGTATTTTTCCTTAAGGCAATCCGAGTTTTTTAGGATTTTATGGCATTCGATCGGAACGATCGATTGCCCCCAGTATTTTCTTTGATTAACTGCACAAAACAAGTCTCACTCTCACAAGGTCAGGGTTTATCTTGATGTGGTGCTTTCTATCTACACTCAAAGTATTTGATGCTTGCGCTCGTACTCTCCTTTTGGGTCAAGACATCTCAACCATTGAATTTGACATTTGTTCGATTTACGCGTTCAACCTGTTACTTTCACGTGATTGGATACACAACTACTAAGTCGGAAGTCTTTTGAGCTTATAACATGGCTATGGGTGTAATGAAAGACAATGGGACGATGGAGGAATGTTTAGGATATGTGGAGCTATAAGGGTGACCAAAGCTGCAACTTGCGCCGTCTCTCGGACTTGCCTTCTTTGTCCTGAAGTCGTTTGGCTACTTCGTGATGACTTCGCTTACGAGCTTGGAACTCTGGATTTTTGAATTGTTCCTTGCATCCTTTCTCCTTCTTCCAATTTTTGATTTCTTCAAGGCTTTTCAGGTTTGCCTTTCTTTGATTTTCTTTCCTTTCGGGGTTCTTGTGTTTCCCGGTTTTGAGCTTTGAGAGCTGTTTTGATGCTAGCTCATTTGGATCCTGTGTCACTTTGGGACCATTTGCGGATCGCTTTGTCATGCTGGTAGCGGTTTTGCTTCTTTGGAGTTGTGAAGTTGTTGTTCGGAAGTCGGGCTCCTTGCTTCCTTTGGTCACCGGATTGGTTATTCATCACTGGCTGGCTTATTTTGTGGAGTTCGTAGTGTTGTAAAAGAGGATATATACGAAAAGCTCAGCGGGGGTGCCTAGGGTATAATGACTGGGTTCACAGGCTTTTGGCTGTGTGGTGCTGTACCTAGGTGCTTCGTCATCCCTAATAGTTGTGTATCCGTTCTTTGTTACTTTTCACAGGTTTAAGCGTAAATTTACAAATTATCTCCTTCGGTTGGAGTCATGCCGTTCACCTCACCTTTGGATGCGACCTCTCTGGAGTCGTGTAAAAATGACACGCTCTTTCGCTCTTGGTTTTACCGCTCAAGGCACTCTCGCGAAACGTTCACTCAGAGACTTGTTTGCGCATTTAAACAAAAGAAATAAACATTATCGCTCCTTAACTCAGATTACCCCCAGTATCGTTGCGGGGTTTCTTTGACAAACCTTAGAATGCCCAAGTTTTTGTGGAGGGTGACCGCATGTGCGGTGAACAATGGTGGTGAGTGGTGATGGGGTGATTGCTGAGTGATTCTTTTGTGTTTTCCTGGTGGCAGCAGTTTTGTTTTTATGTATCAGGTGGAATAGCAAAAATAAAGTGATGTGGTATACGTGGTGGCTGCAATGGAGGTGATGAATGTCTGGACGGGAAAGTGGTTCCGTACAAGGCACATGAGAGCAAAAGCTCTGTTTCTAACGCCTAAGGTACACCCCATAAAGGAATTTCGCGCTAGGTGTTCGGACGATGGTTTAATTCTCTCAGCCTAAAGAAGAAAGCACAGCAAAGAACAAGAACCTCTTTTTTATTAATGTTTCCTAGAGTGTTACAATGAGACAATGATTGTCATAGGACAAACCTAGCAATGAAAATATGCTTATGCATAGAACTTCTTGAGCTTATCCAAATTGACTAATCCCGGGAGTTCTTCTCCGGTACTCGCTAGAACTAAACTTGCTGCACCATATGAGAACAGTTGTCTCACCAAGTATGGCCCCGACCATTTGGGTCTGAATTTCCCCCTCGGATCTGGTAGATCAGCCCTAAGTTGCTTTAGCACAAGATCACCCTCTTGAATTCCCCGCTGTTTGACTCGTCTGTTGAAAACTCGGGCCATTTGCTTCTGGTAGACCTGGATACATTCAAGGGCTCGTAATCTTCTCATCCAAGAAAGCCAAACTGTCGAGCCTTTTCTCCTCCCACTCAGACTCGGGTATTTGCAGCTCGCTCATGACCCGTAGGGCCTTTATCTTTATCTCAATGGGCAGTACTGCCTCAGTCCCGTAAACCAGGGAATAGGGAGTAACCCCAGTGGCTGTCTTTACTGATGTCCTGTAACCCCAAAGAGCCATTGGTAATTTGAATGACCAGTCCCGGTAGGTGTCGACCATCTTGGCTAGAATCCTCTTGATGGTCTTATTTGCCGCCTCAACGGCTCCGTTTGCCTGTGGGCGGTAGGGTGAGGAATGATGATGTCGAATTCCATATTTCCTCATGAGTTGCTCGGTTTCAGCCTTGAACTGAACGCCATTGTCTGTAACAATTTCGAAAGGTACACCATATCTGCAGATAATCTCACTTTCAATAAACCGTGCTGTTTGCTTGGCTCCCAATTGGGCAAAAGATTTAGCCTCTACCCACTTGCTGAAATAATCAATCGCCACTAGGATGTAACGATGGCCATTCGATGCCTTGGGATGTATTTCCCCGATGATATCGACTCCCCATGAAGCAAAGGGCCAGGGCGATGCCATATGGTGCAAGGGGAGAGCTGGGAGGTGTTTTAAATCTGCGTGGATTTGACACTTCTGGCATCTTTTGACGTATTGTTGACAGTCGTTTTCCATGGTCGTCCAATAATATCCGTGTCTCAGAATCTTGCGTGCCAAGGTGTGTCCACTCATATGAGTCCCACATACTCCAGCATGGACTTCGTCCATTGCCATTCTTGCCTCAATTTGCGAAAGGCACCTGTGAAGGGCCCAGACGGCATCCTTTTGAATAGCCGCCCTGCCACTATCGTGTAACCGAGAGCAGTTTTCGAATTGCCAAACGATCCTGCTTGCTGGCATCCTCTGGGTATACTCCCTTTTCTACGAATTTCTTGATGTCCTGAAACCATGGCTCTTCGTCCACCGATATCGCACTTATTTGAAAAGAAGGTTCATGCCGAAGGGTTACTCGGAAAAGGATATGCTGCGCATCTTCTGGCATTTCAAGAGAAGAGGCGAGGGACGCCAGGGAATCCGCAAAGGCATTTCGTGATCTGGGAACATGGGTGAAGCTGATGTTTCTGAAGGCCTTTTCAAGCTGTACTAGATGGCGGTGATACGGCACTAGCTTCTCATCCCTAACTTCCCACTCGTTGTTGATGTGACACACAACCAAGAAAGAATCACCAAAGACTTCAATATCCACTACCCCCAAACCCAGTGCCGTCTCGAGGCCCAGGATGCAGGCTTCGTACTCAGCCATATTGTTAGTTACTTTGTAGCCTAACTTGATAGAGGTTGGCAATTGCAAACCCTCCGGTGAGATGAGCAGAATACCCACTCCATAACCATTCTTATTGGCAGATCCATCAAAATATAACTTCCACATCCCTTTTTTTATTGTCATCACGTGTTCATCCAACCCAACCATTACCCTTTTTTATTTTTATTCAGCAATTGGATTATCAGCCAAATGCTCCGCTATTACCGACCCCTTAATAGCTTTTTGCACGCAAAATTTGATGTCGAACTCTGACAGCAAAAGGGACCACCGTGACAACCGGCCGGTTAGAACCGGTTTTTCTATCATGTACTTGATTGGATCCATTCGAGAGATCAAGTGAATTTCAACCCCTAACAAGTAATGTCGAAGTTTCTTTACTGCCCACACGAGTGCTGCACAGGTTTTGTCGATGGAGGAGTACCGAGTCTCTGCATCCACCCATTTCTTGCTAAGGTAATAGATGGCGTATTCACGAGGCGGGTCACCCTGGTTTTGAGCCAACATAAGCCCCATGGAGAACTCATGAGCTGCCAAGTAGAGGATCAAAGGCTTCCCTTCGATCGGCGGCACCAAAACAGGTGGCTCCTGTAAATATTCTTTAACCCTCTCGAATGCCTGTTGGCTTTGTTCATTCCATCTTTTCGGAGCATCTTTCTTCAAGAGTTTGAAGATCGGCTCGCATATCTCAGTCAGGTTTCGGATGAAACGACTAATGTACTGCACCCGTCCCAGAAAGCTTCTAACCTCTTTTTCAGTTTTTGGTGGCTGCATGTCCCTGATTGCTGCGAGTTTGTCCGGGTCAACCTCAATGCCCTTTGGCGTTATCATGAAACCAAGCAACTTCCCACCAGTTACCCCAAAGCTACACTTTTCCGGATTCAGGCGCATCTTGTACTGTCGGATGCGTTCAAAGAACTTCCTGAGGTTAACTAAATGATCGCTTCTCCCGTTTAGCTTTCACAATCATGTCGTCCACATAGACCTCAACTTCTTTATGCATCATATCATGAAGGATTGTGGTTGCAGCTCTTTGATAAGTGGCACCCGCATTCTTCAGACCAAAAGGCATTACATTCCAACAATAAGTTCCCCACTGTGTGGTGAAAGATGTTTTGTCCTGATCCTCCCTCGCCATTCTTACCTGATTGTACCCGGAGAATCCATCCATGAATGAGAAAAGCTGATGTCCCGAAGCTCCGTCGACCATGACGTCAATGTGTGGTAATGGGAAGCTGTCTTTTGGGCTGGCCTTATTAAGGTCTCTATAATCAATGCAGACCCTAATTTTCCCATTTTTCTTCATTACCACAACAATATTGGCGAGCCAGAGGGGATACTTGACAACTTTAATGAAACCGACCCGGAGCAGCTTTTCTATCTCCTCTTTTACCTTAACCTGCAGCTCTGGCTTCAAACGTCGCAACTTTTGAATTTTAGGTGCCACATCAGGATATGTCGGGATATGGTGTTCTGCTATTTCTGGGTCTATCCCTGGCATATCGGCGTAACTCCAAGCGAAGACATCTTCAAATTCCCTAAGCAGACCTATCAGCTCATCTTTTTCATCTTTGCTCAAAGACACACCCAATTTAACCATCCTGGGGCTATCAGATGTCCCCAGATTAACTTCGGTGGTGTCTTCTATGGGCTGTGCCTTAGGGACCTTTGTTTCTAGTTCACTCAAAATTCCCTCATCATCAAGATCTATGGGAGCTTCCGGAGATTCACTACTGGCATGGTTGAATTCTTCAAGAGGGTTGACCACTGGAGGGGCTTCTGGTGAATTGACCTGGGCTTCCAAACCTTCCACCGCAAAAGCATGTTTTGCCTCAAGCCTTATGAGGTCGCTACTGGAATTTGCTGAATTAGACATATCGAAGTCCCCGGGTTTGCCCCTGGTTACCTATTTTAATTTTCCTCTGGTTAGCAAAGGTTTGCGCAAGGGTCGGTGTCCATCAATATTCTAGGTTTGATAATGGCCTTACGGATCATACAAGTTCAACATGTCCTCGCTTGACGTTCTAACCGACTTGGGTATGGATCGATCCGGAGAAGTGCTTGGGGGTGCAGGCCCAGGTCACCACAAGGAATAGGGCTTGCACGCTATTCTCTTTGGGCTTCCCCACTTTTTTCACATCACCTAAAAGGTGTGCGTCTACGGTCGGGTCTTTGACTGACCAAACAATGGGCTTGGTAAGGGTACTGCCAGGAAAATGCTTGGGGCTAAAGCCCAGGTATTAAGGGGGTGTGGTTAGGCGACACCCTCCTCTTTTCCCCCACTTATTCACATCACCTAAAAGGTGTGAGTCCCTGACAGGGGACCCTCAAACGGGTCCCAGAGTGGAATTGGTTTGCGTGGACCCTCGCTCTCATATGATGCAAGGGTGCAAAAATTAAAGTGCGCACAGAAGTAAACAAACAGAGTAATAAAGCCATAAATAACATTTTCAGTTAACCCTCTTTCTTAAAATTAAACAAGTTAAATTAAGAAGTTTGTCCCCAGCAGAGTCGCCAGTCTGTGAGCCTCGATTTTAAACCCTATCCTATGTTGATAAATTGATTAGGATCTAAACGGGTTTTAGGTCCACTTATAGCCTAAGATTAATAACTATGTCAATAACAATAATTATTAAAACCTAAGCTAGCTCACTCACTGGAACCTATTATGAGTCGCCACCTAATTTTAACCTAGATCAAATTAGGAAAGGAGAGTTCGGGTTCGGGGGCTTGATATTCGACTTAATTAGGGTTCAATTACTTTCATTACCCCTAGGTCGTTTTTCCTCTACTTAGTTTATTTACGGCTTATTACGAGTCGTTTTAACCTAAGTGCGCGAGCTTCTGTTTTTTTTTGTTTTTAGCATTTTTTGACAGAGAATTAAAGTGAAATTAAAAGCTACCTAAACTAGGGTTTCGGAGGCAGAATTAGGTCAAATTTTGCTTACGTCCGTAGCCACGGACCAAACGTCCGAGACCACGGACCCCAGTTAACCTAAATATACAGAAAAGTCGAAATTAAAGGAAAACAAAATTTGCAAAGTCCGGGGCCACGGACAGGATGTCCGTGGGCCCGGACATTATTAGAAAAACCTAAATTTTGAATTTTTAAAATCCCGCCGCCGTCCGTGGGTGTCCGTGGTCTCGGACAACGCGTCCGAGGTCCCGGACCATAGGTCCGAGGTCACGGACCACCCACGGACAGGGGTTTTCAGAAGGTTCCCGAGGGTGTTTTGAGCTCAAATTTTATGGGTGTGTAGCCTGAAAGATGTACAAGACGTTAGTGATTGAAAGTTTTCAATTTGAATTCGAATTAAGCACGAAACTTAGCAAACAAGTTATCTGACAGAGGCTTAAATAAACAGCAATACAGAAGCCTACGAAGGTTAGTTTGAGCCCAAATTTTGAGGCAAGACAGATAATACCGTGGTGAATCAGGGAAGTGGAGTTTCTACCTGTTTTACCTTCGGATTCACAACGTTTCTTCACACCGGGATCGTCGAGTGCTCCGTTGATGGCAGACCCGAGAGGATTTCGACCCAAGCTTCTGGTTGTTGGTTGTTCTTGCTGTTCTTCACGTTTTAGAGGTGTTTTTGTGAGGTTTTGATGATTATTGGTGCTTTGGGGATTGGAAAACGTGTTTAGATGGTGATTTCGGGGGATTTTCAGTATGATTTGGGTGGCCGGGTGTTGGAAAACGTGAGAGAGAGAGGAGGCCGTGTTTTCTGACTCTCTAGGGTTCTTGATGTGAGGTTCTGATTTTATCCAAAAACCTATCCCCTTATATAGACTTTCTTAAAGATAAAGAGAATCTAGTAAAAGTAAGATTTTTCGATATTTTAACTGTAACTTCCCAAAGGAATTTTGCTATGAAATTTTAACCACATGTCAAGAATGGATATTATGAATTTTCTGAGGTGGAAACGAATTTTTTAAATGCTGGAGCATTTTTAAATTGAATTTCTCGTCAGATTCAGTCAGAAATTGCTAGAAAATTATTGGAAATTCGAAAAATCAAAATTCCAACGCCATTATGCTTAAAATGTCATCCTCTATCATGGGTTAAAATATCAAAGCATTTCGAGCTGATTTGGGCACCCTTTGGAGGAGAGAGAAAGCCTATAGGAGAACTCAGAAGCCTTAAAAATTACGAAAACGCCCCTGACAATGACGAAACTGCTCCTCAGGCCCTGGAACACGCCGATCGGGCCGGAGTCTCTTACTGTTTGATGGAGATGGCTCTCACAACCTCGTAGACCTTAACCAGGGGGTCAAAATTTTGGGTATAACAGGAAGGTAGCCAGAGCGTTGCATAGTCCGAAGGGCATCCTTTTGTATGCAAAGGTACCGTATGGACATGTGAAAGTGGTCTTGTCCTGGTCCTCTAGTGCAATAGGAATCTGGAAATACCCTGAAAAACCATCTAGAAAACAGTAATATTCTTGCCCAGCTAACCTTTCTAGCATTTGATCAATAAAAGGTAAAGGGAAGTGATCTTTCCTGGTTGTAGAGTTCAGGAGTCGATAGTCTATGCACATACGCCAACCAGTTATTTTCCGTTGAGGGATAGACTCACCTTTTTCATTTAGAACAACCTTAATACCTCCTTTCTTTGGGACAGCTTGTACAGGACTTACCCATGTACTGTCTGATATGGGGTATATGATATCGGCGTCCAGCAGCTTCAATACTTCCTTTTTTACTACTTCCTTCATATTTGGATTAAGCCGACGCTGGGGCTGCCTGACAGTCTTGAAATTGTCCTCCATGTATAGATGATGTGTGCAGTAGGACAGATTGATTCCTTTGATGTCGGCCAAAGTCCACCCGATCACTGTTTTGTTTCTCTTTAACACTTCAATTAATCTGTTCTCTTGCTCAGAAGTTAAATAAGATGTCACTATAACAGGAAAATAGTGATTATCAGCTAAAAGTGAGTATTTGAGGTTAGAAGGTAGGTCCTTAAGCTCAAGTTCTGGTGGTTGCTCTACCGAAGGAGTGGGTCTTTGAATTCCCCTGTCAAGTCTTTCCATTGGTGGGCGGTATGCTTGATAGCCTGCATTCCCTCTTTCTACATAAGCAAGTGTAGTGTTTACCTCAGGATCCTCCACCGTTTCTTCCAGGGATGCGACAAGAATTTGCTCCAATGGTTCAATAGTACTGCTCGGGGCAGAAAGTAGGGAGTACATTTCTTCGTCTGTTGAAAAGTCATATTCTTCCCCATCGTCGCTTGCCAAGCTCACCGTCATCGTGGGGTTAGCCAGGTTGGAGGTTTTCTTCATCATCTTTTTCATGTCAAATTTGATTTTCTCATCCCCATACCGCAGAGTGATTTTCCCGTCGTGCACATCTATGACAGCTTTGGCGGTACTGAGGAAAGGTCGGCCCAGAATGAGGGGGACTTCAATATCATCAGCCATTTCCAATATTATGAAATGAGCTGGGAAAATGAAACGGTCATGTAACACCCCTCTCCATAATCATGTAATAATCTCTCACGTAGCAATAAATAAAACGTTTTACAGCGGAAAAATAAATAACAACAACAATACTCACTCGGGTGTCACCGGCCATTACTCGCCCATGCGAGCAACGAAGCCAAACTACATCCAACTTCCAACATAAACAAACTGCTAACCGCCGTGATAACGAGAAAACTCCTATACATCATACTAAGTCCACAAACCATAACGTCGACAAGTGAGTGTCTACCCAAACTTGAATATACATAACTGTACCATAATACCTTTACCTGTCTGATATCTTTATACAAATAAACTCTCTGTGCGGTAATCAAATAAACTCTAATTACCCTGTTCCCGCACTTCGGCTTCGGCAATAGTCAATAACCTGCATATGGTGTAGTATCAGCGATAGACGCTGAGTATGCCGGGCCTGGACCCTAATGGTCACTTAGTCATTTTAACCATCTTATTTTTAGATTGGTTTCATGCTTTACCATTTTACAGTTATAATCAATACTGTAATAAACATGTATAATATACATAATCATCCATCCAATTATTCATAAACACTTAACCATTCATCCAATCCAAACATTCATTTAATATCTCAACCAACAATTGTATATCGAACGTATCAAATATTTACAGTATAATGTACAATGTACAACCGCCGTAGCGTACAGTTTCCAGTATGATGTACAATGTACAATCGCCGTAGCGTACAATTTCCTTAGTTAATTTAATTTGGCCTTTAAGGCCCCATCCAAACCATGTTTAATTAAATACCAGTTGGGCGTCATGTTAAGACAACCCGATAACCTCACCATGGACAGTAGTCCTCCCGTACACACAAAGGTGCTTATTTCGCCAGAGGTCCGGAGGCCCCTGACTATTCCCTTATGTCTCGTAAGACGTCCATATAAAGGCCGTAGCCACCTGACCCACGATCCAGTTTGGACTCGTTGGGTATAACCTGGAGCGGAACCCAATCGGGTACCCCTCAGTGATCACAAATGCGCAACCAAGTAGTTCGTAAACTACCGGGATTCCTCACCTCAACTCATACCATCTCTCTCTCATAATGTTTAAGATATGCTCTTAGTCTTATGGAGAATAATTATTAGTCAGCTGCCCAATGGGTCTCACGCATACCTAGAAATAATCTAGGTTATATTCATGTTCGAGATCCATGCTCTAGAGACCGACAATGTCGTGACTCATACCTAAGTGTTTTACTTAGGTTCCCATATACTTAATATTAATACTATGGTATTATATCAAGTAACCGTCATGTCATCACAATAACGTATATGTATGTTTATATAAGTCGATCTACAGTCGACGTAGTGTTAGTCCCGTAGGACGCTCGTGCATAAATAAATAATGCAGTAACACTTAATCACATACATGTATCCACACACATAACACACAAGTTATATCAACCAAATCTGAGCCCAAGGAGCTTCCTTAGGACAACTCGGATCAAACCCCTTTACATACCGTTCACCAAGACCTAGGATGCGCAGTGTAGTCCACTAGCTCGTCAAGCGTCCTTGTCTGAAGTATGATCTAAACGGTATTAAAACTATAAGTCAGTCTCCATGACTAACTACATCCGGTATTTCCGAATAACAAGTAACCCCGACAGTTCATCCCCGAATTTCTATAGTTATTTGTTACGGGTTTCTCTAAACCGGTCGGCTTTGTTACTAAACTCGTATGTCAAAACATTTCGACTGTTAAGTTTAATTCATTATATTTCTTTAATCTTATCCACCATTAAATTTAGGTACGTAACCTATAGTTGCATGTATGCTTGCATTATTATTTTATATTGTATTATTTTCCACCATCCATTATAATACATTGTATTATATACTCCATTATCTTTAGCAAATAATATTTGCATCCAAAGACTTATACCTTATAGTTCGTAACTATTTTTCATGTAATAACCACCATCATTATATTATATGGTTTCCAACCATAATATATATTCATCCTTATATACATTATTCTTGTGTATGTATATATTTACCACGTAGGTAAGTTCCATGAGTTTAATAAACTCTTATATCATATGTTACATTTTATCATCTTTTATTAGATGATTATTCCCATTAGTTGTATTATATTATACAACTTATATTAAGATTATTATCCTAATATTATGTAACATTTTATGTTGTAATAATTACAACTCCTAAGGTTTATTCCATAAATACCTTAGTTTATAAATCTCATTTATTTATAGTTTGTCACATTATTTAATGTGAATATCCTTCCCTATATTAATTCCATCTAAACCATATAATTGTTATAACATTTATTACATTATAGACCTTAGTCTAAAATTCATTTTCCAACTCTTAAATATTCGGTACAGCCCTTCAATTTATTTTAATTTTTATTTTTACCACATAACATTATGTAATGTTATACCATATACTAATATCATTTGATATGATATTTTTATTTCCTTTAACTTATAACCTATAGTTTTTATACAAAACTATTATATATTGCCGCATAGGCATATATATTAAACCTTATTCTTTTCCATAAACCATAGTTTCCTCTATTTACAAAATCACCCCATTATTTATACCATGTTATATATACCATTTAATATAACATTTCTAACTTATAAAAAGGGTATAACCTATGGTTATTTTATTTAATAACCGAACAGACCCACCAAATTCCTATAATTGCCATTTGGCCCAATTTATAACATATAGTTTTATAATATCATTAAAACTATATATTATACACATATCTTAATAAATACTCTTATATAATTCTAAAAATCACCAAATTTCACCAAAGGGTTATAAATATCCTTATTAACCCATATACTTTCGGTATTTACTATACCACCCCATCTTTTATTCCAAAGTGTCATAATGACATAATAACTATATATTATACATATATAGTTTATCTTAATTCCAAAATCAACCCAATAAATTCCTAAAAATTCCTAACAGCCCATGGGTGTTTATAATACCATTATACACCCCTTAATTTCGGTAATAACATATATACCACATATGTTATAAAATTGTTACAATTAAATACTTATCTTATTATAAAACCTTAAATATGTTTTTTAACTTATCTAATTTGGTCAAAACCTACCATATGGTCAAGGTTGACCACCTTAATATTTCCTTGACCATTAATCTCCATATTTTACGGTTTATACCCATATCTTTTCAGAAATTACCATTTAACCCCAAAACTTTATATAATCTTATAATTTTTATTTAAACTCCTTTAAACCTCCAATTTCCGGCTATATCCTTTTATACCCAACAAATTTAATTTAATTTCACCTAAGACCCCAATTCCTTGTGGTAATAATTATATATCACCTAAACTTAATTAAAAGCTAATAAATGCATAAATAAAATGGCCTAAAGTACATGGCCTTATTACAAACATTAGCTTATAAAATAAATTACACATAAATGCCCATAAAAGCCTTAAACTCTCGACCCTTACACATATTTTTCCATATTTACCAATTTCCCACATAATGTCTTAAATTTGACAATTATGTTAATTAATTAGTTATAAAATTTAACAAACCATTCCTTAATCACCTAAGGTCAAAATAAGACCTTAAATACCTTATTCACTCACGGCACAAATTATACACATATGTATAATTACATATTAATATACCAAGTGAAGGTTTAAGTGATTTATACCTTGTTTTTGCCTAGATAAAGCCTTGTTTGATTTCGGCTGCTTAGGAATAAAATTTCCACAGCTTCTTTTACATGTTTTCAAACAGCAACCAAGGCATAGTTAGTCTCCAAGCAAGATCTAACCATAAGAAGTGTTTTAATGTATATTTCAAGGTAAGATTTACCTTAGAATACCAAGACAAGTATGAGTTGTCTTCGGCCTGTTTGTACAGAATAAAAAGAGCATCAAAAGGTCTACTAAACCAAGGCTTAAAACCGGTATAACTCAGATTCGAAGATGGCTAATTTTTTCCTTGTTTAAAATGCCTAAAATGGTGTTTTTGGCTTGGATATGGCTATACCTTGAAGCTCTTGATATACCAACTGAATAAGTATGTTAAGAAGAAGATAATAAGTCTAGGAACAAAGTTTCACGGCCGAATTTGAAGGGAATCAAAAGATATGTGCTTAAAGCACATTTTTGTACCTTAAGAACAAGATTGGGTTTCTCCACCTTCTTTCCTTGTTATGGCCGAGATTTTCCCTTCATTTAACCTCAAAAACAACCTAGATACATGGATGGAAATGGTTGATGCTTAGATCCACCGAAAGGAGAAAGATTTGTGAAGAAATTGAACATAAAATGGCTTAATAAGCTTACCTATGTCAATTGGTGTTCTCCTATGTTCTTGGCATGTTATCCACGGTTTGGAGAAGCAAAGAGAGGATGAGGAGCCTTGGTGTCGGCTGGGAAGCAAGGCAATGAGAGAAGGTAGGTCAAATTGTCTTAAAACACATTTTTGACTTGTTTAATGAATTTAGTGTGTGATGACTCACCATGTATTATTGGCATCGGTTATTGGAGGGGCTGAATGGGGTATCACACTTTTTTTAAAGGCTGAATCAATCAAGGAGCCAAAAAGTGTGATATATAGACTATAATATGATAAAGGTAAAAGTAGTCCCTTAATTTAAGGAATGTGTTGGAACCTTGTCTTCTTGTTCTTGCAAGTGGCCAAAACAGGCTCCCCCTGCTTGTGACTGCCGAATCCATTAGGTCCAAGGGGTCAAATTTGACCTCTTGACCATTCTTAGTCAATGTTGACTCAAGCGGGCCCCCTTTTAGGGTTTTATTAATATTTTAATATTAAATTTGTAAAAATTTGTAAATTTCTGGAATTAAATTCCTAATATGTTATAATATGATATATTAGCATATTTATAGGTAATTATAACCTTTAAGCCCATTTAAAAGCCAATTTAGAAGGCAATTACACAAAAACGTGTTTTAAGGTGTTTTAGTGCACATTTTGTGTCGCAAGGTGTTTCTGAGCTTAGGTTTCTTTGAGAACAGCTTTGTTGTGTTCCTTACATGATATTTGATCATGTTATTCAATTTTATATCATTTATAGGTCATTTGACCTTTAAGGTATTCTTAGAGCACATTTTTGCCCTACTTGACCTTGAAGCATGTAAATGCTTGTTCTTTGTGTTGGAGTGTTGTCAAACAATTGTAATATGTTTAGTAATGTGTTGATAAGCTTAGGACAAATTTTTAGGTCCTAAGTAGTTCATTTGGGTATTTATTTACCCTAAACAGTCAAAGGGTGCAATATGTTGCTTTGTGTTGACCACTGTTGTTCTCAGTTGACTTTTAAGGCATGTTTAGGCCTTAATTTATGTTATTAGATGTTTAATCCATGTTTTATTAGTTTGGGGTATTTCAATCTACCCCCCTTAAAAAGACTTCGTCCAGAAGTCGCTTAATCAAATAGGCATGTATATAAATATATAACTACCCATGATTCCCATAATGTATATCTATGTGATATATCATTTACACACATCGTATTGTGCTTATACAGCACATAGCCATCACTTTGTGGCGTTAGTTCAATCATATATGGATATAGGTGATCCATCAGCACCATCATTTCCTATCAGTTCTACAAACCCTCACAACCTCCCCGAGGTGTCCATAACATTCCATCGTTCCACATTCCATATCTAATGATTCATTTTGTATCTAGGCGATACCATATGTAATCATTCTACAAAGCAATATAAATTTATATATCACAAGTATCATAAGAAAGGTACTACACACATGGGTGTAAATACAACATTCAAACAAGTATCTCATAAGATACATACATACAAATGCACATCACACTCAAACAAACCAACAACGTACGCCCCGCGTACCAATCATAACCAACAAAACCTCGTATGCCCCGCACACCACCAATTCACTGTATGCCATGCATACAAAAACAAACAAATAAACAAACAAACCTCGTATGCCCCGCATACCACAACATAACTTAGTGCACACTCGTGCAGAGCCAAGAGGCTCTACCCCCCTTAAAAAGGGTTACGCCCCCGTACCCCACAAGTATACAACAACCGCTCAACAAGGAGCGCTGGATACTTGGCTCTCAAAGAGTTCACCAACTCGTGGATTATCCTCATATCAGAGAGACGGGTATGACTCTAGCCCTTCTGGGCTCCATAATACTCAAAGGGTGAGGCACTGTATTATTTGTGCTCTCTCCCAAGTTCGTTCTAATGGGCCCACTCGCTCCGTATGAGGTGCAGACCCATGAACATAGGCTCAGTTTGCCTCTTTTCATTGCTGTGTATCCTCTCGTTTGGATCACTAGTATACATGCGTGTGTCTTCTCTCACTGATATTCAGCTTGAGGTATAATATGACATCGGCTATTGTTTTACTTAGTGCTCTTTGCACTCGTCTTTGTAATATTAAGACGTACCAGCCTACATGTCCACGGAGATGATGATTGGCATCCGTGTCTCCTGGTGGTTCTGTTCCGGAGTAACACACTGTTGTAGTTTTTTATTACACACTCATGTTGATATCCATTACATCTTCCTGTATTCCCACTAGATTATTAACTGCACAAGTGCAATACCAAAACACTCAGTCCTACAGAGTGCTAGAGGCGTAAACTCTCAGCAGCTAATATCTCATGAGTCTAACGGATAAGATGATCGAATTATCCTATGAGTGGTACATTCCAAGTCCATTGTTCCTTGCTTAAGGTATCTGCTAGTATTTTAGCTTTGTCTCTTATCATTGTGTAGTCACGCGGTTATGTCCACTACATCTGGTAGATTTCCTCTGGATTGCAAAAATTTGCTCGATCCTTATGAGGATTCTACATATTATTCATCCATAATGGGTTTCCATGTTTCTTTCCTTTGGGTTCTTGTCCTTCAACGGTTTTCCTGTCTTCAATGTATACTGTCTACTACTCTCTGTTGAAGGTTCTTGATTTCTCTAGCCCGTTGGTTTAACTACGGCTCTTCTCGTCCATCTTCGAGGTAATCTGCTTTACTGTCCTTAGTACGTAGTTGACTACTTCTCGTGTTCCTAACATTACTTGTCTACTTGCATGGGGTACCGAACTGATACATTACTACTTACCCGACTAACTCATAAATAAGTCTGTCAGGCCCACATGCTCCTATCGGAGTGCGGTCGTCCCATGTCTCATTTAGTAAACTGATAATGTCTGTCACACGGGTATTGTGAAGTATTCTGTTGTCAATCTCCCTGTGATGGATATCCTCTTTTCTTTTCTCTTCTTCTTCTTTTTTTTTCATGTTATCGGTTATCTTGTTGTTAGTGTCATTGCCCTAGTGGCATCAGTGGTAATTCGTGCCATAAGCCATAAGCCATAAGGCCGGCTTGTAAGTAAAATTTGTGCTATATTTAGCAAACTTGGTTCTTCTAATTCAATCTCATTGAGTGCACACATATTCCTTTTCTCCTTGTTTATCATGATCACATCTCATCCATAGTTCATATCCATTCCCTCATCCGTTTAGTTGGATGTATTGCAGATTGCATAATAGCTTGAGCAACTTGGCTCTCCACTTTCCAACCATCCTCACTGACGGTGGTGCATCTACAAAGAGTATGCTTGTCCATAAGGACTAAACATTCATCACTGGTAGTGATTAGCATTAAATGCGGGTATACTTTGATGGTATTTGGCTAAGAAGCCCTGTCTGAAAATTCACAAACAATTTAAACTGGTGTGGTTTACAATCACAGTGGTTGTAGAATTTCTCCAGTTGCAGTGGTTGAACTGACGGTCCTTCCAAAGTTGCATAGGTTTCTAATCTTAAGGTTTGTATGAAAAGTTTGAAAAACATTTTTTTTGGTATATATAAAATAAAGACTAAAAGTAGTAGTTGCAGTTGTAGTTGCAGCACTTGCTCTGTCAAGTGCGCAAGGTAGATGGAAATTTCAGTGGTTTCACTAGTACAAAAAATGCCTATTTCGGCGGTTGTTTTGGGCCTATCTCGGCGGTTGTACAACCGCCGAAATGGAGACCGCCGAAATAGTTCTCAGACCTATTATGCGGCGGTTGTGCAACCGCGAAATAGACACCCTATTTCGGCGGTTGTTAGCTAAAAACCGCCGAGATAGACCCGTGTTAGAACAAAAAAACACACCTATTTCGGCGGTTGTTAGCTAACAACCGCCGAAATAGGTCCTTTTTTTAAAAAAAAAAATTCGATTTTTGTGTCGTCTTCAACCTCGTAGCAGTTCCAGTGCTTTTCGACAGAGGCGGAAACAGGAGCGCAGAGCATTTATGTTCGCCTCTAAGTTTGAGTATATTATTGGTTCGCAATGAATTGCTTCAGTTTGAGTATATTACCGGTTCGTCAGTTAGGGTTGTGAGACTACCGTGAGAGTATGAACACAAGCGTAGAGCATGTAGTTCGCCTGCAAAATTACCGTGAGATAAGAGGATGAAGAGATGTAAGTAGAGCATGTTTGTTCGCCAGTAAGGGTTGCGACTTTACCTGAGAAAAGAAGATGAAGAGAGGAGCGCCGAGCATGTACGAGATTAGCCGGTTTGGGTTGCGAAATCACCATGAGAGAAGAAGAGAGGAGCAGACCGCATGTGTATTCGCCAGTTAGGGATGCGAAATTAAAGTGAGAGAAGAGAGGATGAAGATGAGGTCGGCGAGCAAATATATAATTAAATAAAGTCTATTTCGGCGGTTGTTAGTAACAACCACCGAAATAGACTGAAATTTAAGCGGTATTTCAAAATTTTCAGAAAAAAAATCCCGGGAAATGACCCTATTTCGGGGTTGTAAAGACAACCGCCGAAATAGGGCTCCGAGATTTCTAGTGTCTGGAAAAAACACCTATTTCGGCGGTTGCCTCTACAACCGCCGAAATAGGGGCGCCGAAATAGGTGTTTTTTGTACTAGTGTTTACTTGTCATAGCGCTTGCAATAGCAAGTGTGCCATGCAGGTGGAAATTCTGGTTCAGCAATTACCGGTCTCATTGACTCTGCGTCGTCGAGTATGCCTACATAATAATGTAAGCATTAACATCCTGTTCATATATATAATCCGTCAAGGTTCCAAGGTTACTCGCATCGAGTCCACATATCTAGTGTGAAATACCCCGTAATTAAAAATAGTGATTAATTAGGCTAATAAGTAATTTAGAGGCTTAATTAAGTATAAATAATCATAAGGGAACAAATCCCGAAGAAAACGGATCTTTAAAAACGGTTTAAAAACATTACCGAACCTTAAAGCACGTTTTTCGAGGTAACCGGGAAAACGTGTCTTTAAGCGGGTCAAATAGACTCGTAATAATTTTTGTCAACTAAATAATCATTAATAAATATTAGTGAGGCTTTAGAGCCAATAAAAATCAAGAAAACGAGGAATTAGTAAAAAACTGTCAAAAACGGGAAGTTTGGGGTAGAAATATAAATAACACAAACTTATGTGTCCAATATTGTAAATATAATTTTAAAACCCACAAGTGGGCTGTGTGTGGTCCGATTTTTGAGGCCCCTCACACTCCTCACACTCTCCTCTTATTTAGCTAAAGACAAAAGCAATTAAAAACACTAAAGTAACTACACTACCTCACTTTTACTCTCTCTCCTACCCCATTCTCCTCTCTCACGCATGCAACCCTCCTCCCTCACTCTCTTTCTTTCTTCTTCGTCTTCCAGCCGATTTCCATGGAGAAAAGAGAAGCCACACAAAAATACTAACTTCTCTCATCTTGTAACCTCCTTTAATCTCTTCCAAAAATTATAAAAATGTACCATTGGAATCC